>CAUYRT010076984.1:0-15556 GCA_963574885.1 Lepilemur ruficaudatus
GAGGCCGAGGCGGGTGGATTGCTCAAGGTCAGGAGTTCGAAACCAGCCCGAGCAAGAGTGAGACCCCGTCTCTACTAATAATAGAAAGAAATTAATTGGCCAACTAAATATACATAGAAAAAATTAGCTGGGCATGGTGGCGTATGCCTGTAGTCCCAGCTACTTGGGAGGCTGAGGCAGAAGGATCGCTTCACCCCAGGAGTTTGAGGTTGCTGTGAGCTAGGCTAACGCCATGGCACTCTAGCCCGGGGAACGAAGTGAGACTCTGTCTCAAAAAATAAATAAATAAAAAATAAAATAAAAGTATTGAATGCAGTTACTTCTAGAGCATAGGACTGGAGGACAAGGAGGGTGATTTTGAAGTTTTAATATTATTTTTTTTAATAATGTATGCATATATAGCTGATAAAAATAAAATATTGGGAAAAGAGAATATGGCTGATTCAGCTTCTTATTACTAAGTAGAAAGTTCCAAGGAGAGGCTCAAAATTCTTATTCTCAGAAGAGATTAAAGATGTGCTTATTCTGGTGTTTTGTTTTTAATCTCATCTAAGTCCTATTCTCTTACATTTTATCCAGGGGCAAGTGTGGAATCATTTAGCTTGTTTAGATGAGTCATATTTATTTCTTTTCCAAGATAACTCCAGGCTGCTTCCTCCCTAATGGCTTTGGGTGGAGAACTGGCTTACCTGGTAGTAGTCAGAGAAGACAGGTAAAAACACTGTGGTAAAGATTATGTGAACGTTGAAATAACATTAGAGTCTCCGGGTCTACATGGGTTGTCTCCCTCCAAAAAAAGAGGTGGAGGGAGTTTTCAGATGTTGCTTTTGAAGGAGCTCAGGAAATTTCACTGCAAAATATGACTCCTTGGTATTGAGAGTATTTTGAATTAAAGACCTTTAAAGATCAACAGCATTGGAAGGGGCTTTCCCTCTATCTGCATAAAACCAAATGAACTTATCAAGAAGGATGATTATCTTTCCTTCCCCTCCCTGTTATCTCAATATATTGCAGGAAAGAAGATCGGGAATGCAACCAGACCTGGCCCAACCCATTTTAAAAATAATACCTGTCTCTCAAGTTAATTTAATTTCCACAGAGAATGATTTACAAGTAGATCTGTTTCTCCTCATCCATTCATTCTCCCAAGTATATATTCATCCTCCCTAGTAACCATTTGTTACCACTCTACAGAATTACCTATATTCCTCATCTCCTTCTCCCATCTAAAATGAGGGTATATAAAATTCTGGACCCCACTGGAATATTGGGTAATCACTCTGTGATTCTCCCAGTGCACAAGGTAAATAAATTTGTAATCTCCTTCTCTGATCTATGATCAAGAGAAGACATAAAAAAGATGGAAATGTAGGTATGTGTGTATATTTTTATGTGAATAAATATATAGAAATATATATACAAATATGACATCTATGTATTTTACATATATAATTTATTTGCATATTTAGCACATGTTTTGTGTATTAAATATGTATGTTTTAGTATATACATTAATGTTACCATATGCATTTATTTACATGTAAATAGCTTTTCTTCTGACTAAAAAAAGTAACAAATGCTAATTATGGAAAACCAGACAATAACAATAGCATTATTTCTTTTATTGTCTATGCTTTGGTGTCATATCCAAGAAATCATTGCTAAATCCAATGTCATGAAGTTTTCCCATTTTTTTCTAAGAGTTTTATTTTTACTCTTTATTTATTTATTTTTATTTTTTATTTTTTTGGAGACAGTCTTGCTCTGTTGTCCGGGGTAGTGCTGTGGCGTCAGCCTAGCTCACAGCAACCTCAAACCCCTGGGCTCAAGCGAGCCTCCTGTCTTGGCCTCCCAGAATGCTAGGATTACAGGCATGAGCCACCATGCCTGGCTCTAAGAGTTTTATAGTTTTGCTCTATCTATGTTGAGATCTTTGATTCACTTTGAATTAATTTTTGTATAAGGTATAAGGTAAGGGTCCACCTTCATTCTTTTGCATGTAGATATTTTTCAATAGATATTCAGTACCTCTTCTACTTTCTGTTTTAACTTTTTTTTTTGAGACAGAGTCTTGCTCTGTTGCCTGGGCTAGAGTGCTATGGCGTCAGCCTAGCTCACAGCAACCTCAAACTCCTGGGCTCAGGCGATCCTCCTGCCTCAGCCTCCCGAGTAGCTGGGACTACAGATGTGTGCCACCACCCCAGCTAATTTTTTCTATTTTTAGTAGAGACAGGGTCTCACTCTTGCTCAGACTGGTCTCCAATACCTGACCTCAAGCCATCCTCCCACCTCAGCCTCCCAAAGTACTAGGATTATAGGCATGAGCCATCTCACCTGGCCTGTTTTAACTTTTTATATTTAATGCATGCTCGTTTGGAAATGAATTTGAAGTTGCTAATCCATTTTCCAAAGTAATATTATTCCCTTCCCCAATTATTATTTTTTTATTTCCTTTTTTTTTTTTTTTTTTTTTGACACAGAGTCTCACTCTGTTGCCCAGGCTAGAGTGCCGTGGTGTCAGCCTAGCTCACAGCAACCTCAAACTCCTGGGCTCAGGCGATCCTCCTGCCTAAGCCTCCCAAATAGCTGGGACTATAGGCATGTGCCACCATGCCTGGCTAATTTTTTACATGTATTTTTAGCTGTCAGCTAATTTCTTCCTATTTTTTTTAGTAGAGATGGGGTCTTGCTCTTGCTCAGGCTGGTCTCGTACTCCTGAGCTCAAACAATCTGCCCACCTCGGCCTCCCAGAGTGCTAGGATTATAGGTGTGAGCCACTACGCCCGGCCCTTCCCCAATTATTATTTTTATAACAGCTTTATTGAGATATAATTCACATACCATACAATTCACGCATTTAGAATGTACAATTCAGCGGTTTTTTATAATAGTATATTCACAAAATGTGGCATCATCACCACAATAATTTTAGAACATTTCCCTCACCCCAAAAAGAAACCCCGTATCCTTTATAGCCGTCACCCACCCTCCATTTTCTCCCAACCACTCCAACCTTAGGCAAAAACTAATCTACTTTCTCTCTATATAGATTTGTCTACCCTGAATATCTCATATAAGAATCATACAATATGTGGTGAGCTATTTTTACTCACAATACTGCTGACACAAAATGTGCAGATTTTTTCCTAATATCAACCAATTGTCCAACTCTCCAGGTGTCCAACAATTCAATTCCACGCTGACACTATCTATCCAGAATTAGCTTCAGACCAAGTTAAGGGCATAGTCACACAAGACTGTTCCCACTTCAAACACCAGTTGCAAGTTCAAGGTTGCCCACTTTACCTCTGACCAACCAGCTATAAATCAGGGATTCTCATGATCCCTTACTCAGGCCCAGTAATTTGATAGAATGGCTCAGAAAATTCATGGAAGCACATTACTTACATTAACCAGGTTGTTATAAAGGATACAACCCAGGAACAGCAAATGGAAGATATGCATAGGGCAAGATGGGGGGAAGGGACACAGAGCTGCCGTGGTCTCTCTCAATGTGCCACCCTCTTAGCCCCCGCCGCGTGTTGACCCACTCGGAAACTCTACAAACCCCGTCATTTAGGGATTTTATAGAGCTTTCATTACTTAGGCATGATTGATTAAATTGTTGGCCATTGGTGATTCTCCTGCCCCTCTCCTCTCCCCAAGGTCAAAGGGTGGGGCTGAAATTTCCAGCCCCTTAATCCTGCCTTGGTCTTTTTGGTGACCAGCCCCCATCCTGCAGCTATCTAGGGACTCCCAGGCACTAGTCATTTCATCAGCATACAAAAAGACACTCTTATCTCTCCAGAGATTCCAAGAGTTTTAGGAACTCTTGTCAGGAACTGGAGATGAAGATCAAATTTTTAATTCTTAGTATGTGAACTAAAACATAAAATAAAATCTTAAGGCCCGAAAAGCTGACTGAATGGACCCCCTCCTAGCCAAAAGGATACCCTAAAACTGAGTTGCCAGCCAAGAGAGGGAGGTCACACATGCCTCATCATGCCTCCCCCCATCCCCCCCCTTTCGTTGCAGAGATCCTTTGTAACTCATTGACAGGCCTAAGGCTATGCAAGACAAACCTGCAGGTCCTCAATTTACACAGCAAATATATGGTCAGTAGCTTGTCTCTGATTAACAGACTTCCTTATCTTAACTTCAAACATTCCAAGCCTTTAGGCAAAAGCTTCATTTTTTTTAGCCAACTACAAGTCAAAGAGTCTTTAAACCTACCTGTAACCTGTAACCACCTCCTGCTCTTTGAGATGGCCCACTTTTTCAAGGTATGCCTTCCATATATTGATTTATGGCTTTACCTGTAATCTCTGTCTCACTGAAATGTGTAAAACCAAACAGTAACCCAACCACAGAGTCCATTTGCTCAAGGCTTCTTGGACAAGGCACCAGGTCATGGTCCTCAAATTTGGCTCAGAATAAACCGCTTTAAATTGTTTTACAGAGTTTGGCTTCTTTTCCGACAATTAATATCTCATCTGCTTTTTTGTAACTGACCTCTGTCTCTTAACATAATATTTTCAAGGTTTAACATAATGTTTTCAAGGTTTATCATATTGTTTTCAAAGTTTATCCAGGTTATAGTGTGTATCTATACTTCATTATTTTTATAGCCAAATAATATTCCATTATATAGATATACCACATTTTATTTATTCATTCATCAGTTGATGGATATTTGAGTTGTTTCTACTTTTTGGTTATTATGAGTAATATTGTTATGAATATCGGTGTATGAGTGTGGACATATGTTTTCAATTCTTTGCGTATATGTACCCAGGAGTGGCATTGCTAGGTCAAATGATAACTCTATGTTTAACCTTTTGAAGAACTTCCAGACTATTTTCCAAAGTGGCTATAGCATTTTATATTCTCACTAACAGTGTGATTTCTCCACATCCTCACTAATTTTTGTCATTATCTGTTTTTTTTTTCTTTTTAGAAACAGGGTCTCACTATGTTGTCCAGGCTGGACCCGAACACCTGGGCTCAAGCAATCCTGCTGCCTCAGCCTCCTGAGTAGCTGGGATTACAGATGTGCACCACTGCACCTGGTTTGTCTTTTTAATTATAATCATTCTAGTGGGTGTGGGTGGTATCTCATTGTGGTTTTTGTTTTCCTGATGGGTAATGATGTTGAGCACCTTTTCATGTGTTTATTGGTCATTTGTTTATGTTCTTTTCCACAAGTATTTTTTTTTTTTTTTTTTTGAGACAGAGTCTCACTCTCTTGCCCAGGCTAGAGTGAGTGCCATGGCGTCAGCCTAGCTCACAGCAACCTCAAACTCCTGGGCTCAAGCGATCCTCCTGCCTCAGCCTCCCAAGTGGCTGGGACTACAGGCATGTGCCTCCATGCCTGGCTCATTTTTTCTATATATTTTTAGTTGGCCAATGAATTTCTTTCTATTTATAGTAGAGACGGGGTCTCGCTCTTGCTCGGGCTGGTTTGGAACTCCTGACCTTGAGCCATCCGCCCGCCTCGGCCTCCCAGAGTGCTAGGATTACAGGCGTGAGCCACCGCGCCCGGCCTCCACAAGTATTTTTTATGTCTTCTTTATCACACCTATTTATTCTATGCCATTTGCAGTCTATATTCTTTCTTCAAAGACACAAGTTTCTTTATCTTTTATGCATGTTTTCATATCTGGCAGGACTACTTCCTGAACTACACTTTGCCACAATTTCCTTTATTTTTTCTAAATTGTCTTGAATATTCTCTCTTATTAATTTCTTGGGAAGAACTTTAAGATTGAAACATTACTATGTCAACAAAATAAAGACACCTTTGTTTACAAAGATTCCTTGTATATGTCTTCTGGTATTCGGTATTCTGGTGTAGTCCACATTCATGGGGTGCAGGAAAAGCTACCTAAAAATACGGCACCTTGACGTACTATTTTAAGCTGAAGGAAATTGAGAAAACCGTAGAAGTAGGACGGTCTCTCTGACCTTCTCCCACCCTCTCTACTGAAACAGGCCATAGAAACTAGAATTCCACTGTCCGCCTTTTCCCTGAAGCAGACTTAAATCTAAGAAGGTGACTCTCTGACTTTCTCCCACCCTTCTACCCTGAAGACCCTCATCTGACGGATTTCCCTCCCTGTGCTAAGAAGGAAGGCA
Source organism: Lepilemur ruficaudatus (assembly GCA_963574885.1). Lineage (NCBI taxonomy): Eukaryota > Metazoa > Chordata > Mammalia > Primates > Lepilemuridae > Lepilemur > Lepilemur ruficaudatus. The sequence continues at coordinate 6,136 of CAUYRT010076984.1, forward strand.
TGTCACACAGAAAGGCCAAAAAGACTCTGAACAATAGGCCTTCCTAAGTCCCCCCAAGTCCCCAGTTTACTGCCATTAGATCATACGCTTTTGTCCTCCAGCCACACTTCTGCACAACTGTCCATAAAAATACAGTTTTCTCTGCATCTTTGGGTCTTCACTTCTGAAGACTTCTGTGTCTTATAAAACTTACATTGTATAAATGGGTGTGCTTTTCTTTTGTTAATTTGTCTTTTGTTATAGGGGTCTCAGCCATGAACCTTGTGCCAGGTGAGTAAAAGACATAACTTTTTTCTCCTGTGTAATATACACTCTAAGCATCCTGCAGTGGAAATGGTGTGCATGTCATTTGTGATTTTGATGAAACACTATTGCATTAAATTTAGAAAAGCAGTTGACACACAGGAAAGGGCTAACTTGAGGCAATTGATGCCATGGGATAATGCTTAATTTGGTAAGAGGTTTCATCTAAATATTTCTCCTAGTTGTCCCTTAGCATAAGTAATTGCTTACTCAAGCTAGTCTCTTTACATAAATTCCTGTTTCCCAGCATTTGATTAATCATGACAATTGGGATTCTCCATGGAAACAGAGCAAGATGCTACACCTTCCAAGAAGCATAAACATAATGTTCTCCTTTTATTTGCTGCCTGGCAACCATACTCTTTGTTTTTATTCACAGGAAAATTTCAGAGAAATTTGCTGATCAGCGTACCTTTGGCAGAGAAAGAAAAAGGAGAATATAGTTCTCTTATATTCAAAAATTGATATGGCAGTTTAATCGTTCTCATTTTTACAGACCCCAGGTGAGGTATTCATAACCCTAAATAGCAAAAGCATATAAAATATAAAGGCAGAGTGAGTATGATCAGAGAAGAACCTTCATCGAGTGGCTTTGGGGACACACTGGATGAAGCCATTGTGGTTCTCAAGAGGTAAGGGTTCAAATTGCTTTTATAATGCTCAACAGTCCTCAGTCTAAATTTCATTTTATCTTCCATCCTGATTTGTCCCTGTGGTAGATAGTATTTTTCTTCCACAATTCGTTCTTTCTTCCCTACCCTTTCGTGGTTTACTATGGATGAAGTATGCTTCTCCACCTCATTAGCCCTGGGCTTGGCCTACAGAATGTGGGTGAATGTATAATAACATACCTTATGTCTGACCAGACACCTTTTATGAGTTTGTGAAATTTGGCGTGACCTCCTGCATTTCTGCCATTTGCCCCAGATAGCCACTGACCCTTCAGCCCAGGTCCTGGAATAAGAAATGCATGGACACTGGGTGCGGTGGCTCAACCCTGCAATCCTAGCACTTTGGGAGGTCAGGGTGAGAGGACCCCTTGAGGCCAAGATTTCAAGACCAGCCTGAGCAAGAGTGAGACCCTGTGTCTATAAAAAATAGAAAAATCAGCTGGGCATGGTGGTGCACACCTGTAGTCCCAGCTACTCAGGAGACTGAGGCAGGAGGATCACTTGAGCCCAGGAGTTTGAGTTTACAGTGAGCTATGATGATGCCACTATACTCTATCCCTGGCGACAGAGCGAAACTCTGTCTCAAAAAAATAATAATAAAATAAAATAAAATAAAATAATTTAAAGGGGAGGATGGGATTAATTAGGTGCCTGCCAGAGCCTGGGAAAAACAGATCGAGAGAAGCAGGCAGGCCAGTGAGGAGAGGGGCTGTGTAGCCCTTAAGGACACCCGCCCAGCTAAAGGAGGCAGCCTCCACTCGGCACCACAGGGGGCCACGCTGTACTGTTCCAGGCCCAAGAGTGCCAGATCTTGCAATTTATCAAGTCTGGAAATCAAGTTTTTATATGAAATCTCTTGATTTTTAAATGTTGGCAAATAAAATTTTAAAGCATTTTGTGAATTTCTTCCTGGCCAAATAATCTCATCAATGAATCCATCTGGCAGCAAGTGAGTGACACAAGGTGACATGATGTTCAGGTTCCTTGTGTTAATCTAATGGTGCAACCTGGTGACGGGAAACATCATAGTTCTTAGAAAGGCATTGTAAAGAAGGGTTGTTTTGGTTTATTTTTTAAGGAAACATATAGATTAAGAGACAATTTATCCAGGCCAGGCGAGGTGGCTCAGGCCTGTAATCCTAGCACTCTGGGAGACTGAGGTGGGCGGATCGCTCAAGGTCAGGAGTTCAAAACCAGCCTGAGCAAGAGCGAGACACCGTCTCTAGTAAAAATGGAAAGAAATTAATTGGCCAACTAAAAATATATAGAAAAAATTAGCCGGGCATGGTGGTGCATGCCTGTAGTCCCAGCTACTCGTGAGGCTGAGGCAGGAGGATCGCTTGAGCCCAGGAGTTTGAGGTTGCTGTGAGCTAGGCTGATGCCATGGCACTCTAGCCTGGGCAACAGAGTGAGACTCTGTCTCAAAGAAAAAAAAGAAAAATTAGCCGTTTGTTGATATCCACAAAATAACTTCCTAGGATTTGGGATTGGGATTGGGATTGCAATGAATCTGTAGATTAAGTTGGGAAGAACTGACATCTTGACAATATTGAATTTTCCTATGAATGAACAAGGAATATCTCTCCATTTATTTATTTCTTTTTAGGTTTTGTTCATTAGAGTTTTCCAATTTTCTTCATTATAGATCTTATACATATATTGTTAGATTTATACCTAGGTATTTCATTTTTGGGATGCTAATTAAATTATACTGTGCTTTTAATTTCAAATTCCACTTGTTCAATGCTGGTTTATAGGTATATAGTTTTCTTTCTTGGTAATATTTTTGTCTTGTTTTGGTATTAGGATAATGTTGCCCTCATCAAATGAGTTAGGAAGTATTACTTCTGCTTCTATTATCTCAAAGAGATTGTAGAGAATTGGTATAATTTCTGCCTTAAATGTTTGGTGTGATTCACCAGTGAAACCATCTAGGCGTGGTGCTTTCTGTCGTGAAAGGTTATTAATTATTGATTCAATTGCTTTAATAGATATAGTCCTACTCAGATTATCTATTTCTTCTTGTGTGAGTTTGGCAGTTTGTGCCTTTTAAGGAATTGCTCCATTTCATCTAGGCTATTAAATTTGAGGGCAAAGAGCTATTCATAGCATTCCTTTTCTTATCCTTTTATTGTCCATGATATCTCTAGTGATGTGACCTCTTTAGTTTCTTTTTTTCTTTTCTTTTCTTTTTCTATTGTTTTGAGATTATAACCTCTTTAATTTCTGATATTAGTAATTTGGATCCTCTTTTCTGTTCCTCAGCCTGGCTCACTCTCTCTTAAATCCACTTTTGTCATTTTGTTCCCACCACGCCCCAGAAACTGCCTTTGTCACAGTCAACAATGGCCTCCACATTGTCAGTTCCAATGGTCAGTTTTCAGTCTTTATCCTTCCTGGCAACGTTAGATCCAGCTGATCACTCACATCCTGAAAACACTCACTTCACTTGGCTTCTATGACACCACAATGCCCTGATTTTCTTCCTGCCTTCCCTTGTTCTAGCCCTGGTCCTTTGCTGTTTCTTCCTCATCTTCCCAACCTCTTAATGTTAGAGGACTTTAGGGCTCAGACCTTGGACTTCTCCCATTTTCTACACTCACTGTCATGGCAAACTCATCCAAATCTTACGGCTTTCAATACCACTATTGATATAGTGAACTCCAGGCCCATGCACCCAGCTGCCTACTGAATATCTCCATTTGAGACTAATGGGGCATCTCAGTCTTCACGAGTTCAAACTGAGCTCCTACTCTTCTTACCCCAAACCTACTCGGTCTGCCATCTTTCACACCTTGGTTCTTGCCTTGGCATCTTCCTTTACTTTTCTTTTGTGTCATACCACCTGCACTGCCATACCAGCCTGTCAGCAAATCCTGCTGGCTCTACGTTCAGAATATATCCAAGTACAGCCATTTCTTACCACTTCTGCTGCTATAATCCTGATTCAAACTCCCATAACCTCACACATGAATTATTTCATTAGCCTACTTCCATCCTTGTCTCTTAAAAATCTATTCACAACATGGCAGCCAGAGTGATCATGTTAAATGGAACTCAGAGCATGTTCCTTTTTTGCACAAACCCCTTCAATGGCTTTCCATTTCCCTCAGAGTGGAAGCTAAAGTCCTTAGTGCCTACGAAGCTCTGTATAATCTGGACCCTCTCTGATTCATTTAATACTCTCCCTCACACATACTCCTTCCAGGCATTTGTCCGTTTTATTCCTTAAACATGCCAGTATGGCTACATCTTAGGGCATTTGCAACATTGTGCCCTCTACTTGGAGTGATTTCCCCCCAGACATCCCTATGCTCATTCTCTTTTTTAATTCAAGTTTTCACTCAACTTTCACCTTCTCAAGAAGGCCTATCCTGTCAACCCCATTAAAATTCCATCCCTAGCCTCCCAAATACTTTTATCTTGCTCTACTTCCCTCCACCCATGGTAACTTATCCCCTCTACCATACCATAGAATTAGCATACTTATTATGTTTTTATTGTTTATTTTTGATTGTCTATCTCCTGCCAGCTAGAATGCAAACTCTTTGAGGGCAAGGATTTTGTCTATGTTGTCCTCTGATATATTCCCACCATCTAGAATAGTGCCTTCATTGTCAGGGGGACCTATATTAGGATTTTTGACATTATCTATAGCAAGTTGCATGGTTACATTGTCTGGGATTGTTTCATGTTAAATTATTAGATTTGTTAAATGTAAAACACATGATCACACAATATTTGTTACCTTATTTGGGCATTTCTGTATACTCACACACATACACACACACACACACATAATACTAAGAGCCTCAAAAAATGATAGCCTGGGCCTATTTTGATTTCTGAGGGACTCTTAAGTGGATATTTCAGAGTTGCTACATTTGAAGAAATCATATTTATTGACATACTTCTCTTAAAGAAACAAATTAAGAATTCTTAGCCGGGCATGGTGGCGCATGCCTGTAATCCCAGCTACTTGGGAGGCTGAGACCGGAGGATCTCTTGACCCCAGGAGTTTGAGGCCAGCCTGAGCATCATAGAGACCTTGTCTCTAAAAACAAAACAAAACAAAACAATAAAATGAGGTGTTTGGTCATTTTATACTCACACTAATAGTATATCAGAATTCTAGTTGCTCCATATTTTCACTAGCAGTTGGTATTGTCAATCTTTTTTTATTTTAGCTCTTCTAATGAGTGTGTAGTGATATTACATTGTGGTTTTAATTTCCCTAATGACTAATGACATTGAGCATATTTTTATGTGCTTATTTTCCATCAATACATCTTCTTTAGTTAAGTATCTGTTCAAATCTCTTGTCCATTTTTTTTACAGGACAGGTTGTTTTCTTATAGAGTTTTGAGGGTTCTTTGTACATTCTGGACATAAGTTCTTTATCAGATAAGTGCTTTGCAGATATTTTCTGCCAGGCTATAGCTTGCATTTTATTTCTCTCAACAGTATCTTTTATAGTCTGGTTTCTCTTCAAATAATATAAATCTTTCGCCTTTTAACAGTATCTTTCAGGCTGGGCACGGTGGCTCACACCTGTAATCCTAGCACTCTGGGAGGCCGAGGAGGTGGATCGCTCAAGGTCAGGAGTTTGAAACCAGCCTGAGCAAGAGCGAGATCCTGTCTCTACTATAAATAGAAAATTAATTGGCCAACTAAAAAAATATATATAGAAAAAATTAGCCGGGCATGGTGGCGCATGCCTGTAGTCCCAGCTACTTGGGAGGCTGAGGCAGGAGGATCGCTTGAGCCCAGGCGTTTGAGGTTGCTGTGAGCTAAGCTGACGCCACGGCACTTACTCTAGCCCAGGCAACAGAGTGAGACTCTGTCTCAAAAAAAAAAAAAGAAAGAAAAAGAAAAAGAAATCTTTGCCTAACCCAAGGTCAAAATATTTTTTTCCTATGTTTTCCCTGTGAACTTTTTATAAGGAAAAACTCAGTTTCTCAGAATTTGCCGTTTCTCAAAATCTTTTGCAGTTATCTCAGAATGAAGCCACATTTTAACTGCATAATATTTCTCTGTCTCAGGTTGAAAAGGAACAAAAGAATCTAACCAAACATACCACAAATTCAATTAACTGATACAAGGAATAATAAATTATGTTAACTGGAATTGTCATTGTCATTTGAATCTCAGCAGGATATGAAATTAGCTCTAGACAGAAGCTAGATTAGGGCATCATGGTTGTAATAATCATTTTAATTGCAAATGACAAAAATCCAAGCAAAACAGCGGGAAGATTTCTGACTCTAGACATATCTAGAACTCAAATAACAGAGTCTTTGCCTCTCCCTTCGCTGTTCAGTTCTGCTTTCTACTGTCCTCTCCATAGTCTCAAGGAGGCTTTTCCAAGTCATGACAAACATGGCACCTTCTGCCACCACAAGGGGGAAAAGCTGGTTGTTTCGTAAAAGTTTTTAGAAAAACTGGCTCACACATTTTGGGGGAAAATAAAACTGGATTCCTACTTAACATCACATGCAAAGACGAACTCCAGATGGATTAAAGACCTAAATGTGAAAATAAATATATAAAGTTAAAATAAGAAAATGTGGGAGATTTTATGTTGAGGACTTTATTTATTTATTTATTTATTTTTGAGACAGAATCTCACTCCGTTGCCCGGGCTAGAGTGCAGTGGCGTCAGCCTATCTCACAGTAACCTCAAACTCCTGGTCTCAAGCGATCCTCCTGTCTCAGCCTCCCGAGTAGCTGGGACTACAGGCATGCGCTACCATGCCCGGCTAATTTTTTCTACATATTTTAGTTGGCGAATTAATTTCTTTCTACTTTTAGTAGAGACAGGATCTCGCTCTTGCTCAGGCTGGTTTCTAACTCCTGACCTTGAGCAATCCTCCCACCTCGGCCTCCCATAGTGCTAGGATTACAGGCATGAGCCACCACACCCGGCCTATGTTGAGGACGTTAATGAAACTCAAAAGCACAAACTGTCTGTAAGAAATGTGATAAATCTGATCAACTACTCATGTTCAATGAAGAACACGATGGAAAAAGTTAACAGATAAGTACTAAAATTGGACTAACATCTAGGAAGTATAAGAGACCCTTATAAATGAACGAGAAAAAGACAGGAACCCCAACAGGAAAATGAGCAATTTACGAAAACAAACAGTCTAACAGGCATATGCTGGTATGCTCAAACTCATTAATAATCAGAGAAATATAAAATGAAATAGGACTGAGATTTCATTTTACACCTCTGGCAAAAATTAGAAAGATGGATAATTCAAGTGCTGGCTGGCATTGGGGCTATAGGATCTTGCCGTCCCCGCTAGTGAGAGTGGTATAGCCATCCCAAAAAACAACTTGGCAGTTCTTAGTGAAATTAAGAATAAGCATACCCCACGGCCGGGCACGGTGGCTCACGCCTGTAATCCTAGCACTCTGGGAGGCTGAGGTGGGAGGATTGCTCAAGGTCAGGAGTTCGAAACCAGACTGAGCAAGAGCAAGACTCCGTCTCTACTGAAAATAGAAAGAAATTAATTGGCCAACTAAAAATATATAGAAAAAAATTAGCCGGGCATGGTGGCGCATGCCTGTAGTCCCAGCTACTAAGGAGACAGAGGCAGAAGGATCGCTTGAGACCAGGAGTTTAAGGTTGCTGTGAGCTACGCTGACGCCACTACACTCTAGCCCAGGCAATAGAGTGAGACTCTGTCTCAAAATAAATAAATAACTAACTAAACTGTGGGGGAGCATTGTGCATCTGTTAGAAGAACTAGACTGAATAAATATATAGCAGCATAAACAGATCTTTATTTGCTGACATACATATCAGAATACCACTTATGGCCTGGTGCAGTGGCTCATGCCTGTAATCCTAGCACTTTGGGAGGCCAAGGCAGGAAGTTCACTTAAGGTCAGGAGCTCAACACCAGCCTAAACAACATAGTGACCCTGTCTCTACCAAAAAAAAAAAATTTTTTAATTAGTTGGGTGTGGAGGAGTGTGCCTGTAGCCCCAGCTACTTGGGAGGCTGAGGGGTGAGGATTGCTTGAGCCCAGGAGTTGGAAGCTACAATGTGCTAAGATCAACGTCACTGCACTCCAGCCTCAGTGACAGAGCAAGACCCTGTCGCTAAAAAAAAAAAAATCAGAAGCATCCAAATCACTGTAAAGTTTACAGTGTTTCCCAGACCACAGATCATTTATTTAAAATTTACAAAAGACAAAAAAGCCAACCAATACTTTAAGAAGGGGTGTGGTGGTACCGTGGACCAATCAAGCAGGATAAGATATTGTAGCTTCAGGAAGGCTGCCATGTTGTGGTCTGCCAGATGTATCAGCCTTCCCAAATGGCCCAGAATGTCCCAGAGGCCCCAGGTCCTCTGTTTCTTTCTCACTTTCCCTACTCTTTTATACCTTGGAATTTTATTTTATTTATTTATTTATTTTTTTCAGACAGAGTCTCACTCTGTTGCCTGGGCTAGAGTGAGGTGCCATCAGCCTAGCTCACAGCAACCTCACACTCCTGGGCTCAAGCAATCCTCCTGCCTCAGCCTCAGCCTCCCGAGTAGCTGGGACTACAGGCATGTGCCACCATGCCCGGCTAATTTTTTCTATATATTTTTAGTTGGCCAACTGATTTCTTTCTATTTTTTAGTAGAGACGGGGTCTCGCTCTTGCTCAGGCTGGTCTCAAACTCCTGATCTTGAGCGATCCACCCGCCTCAGCCTCCCAGAGCGCTAGGATTACAGGCGTGAGCCACCGCGCCCCGCCTAACCTCACTGTTTTGATTTGGCACTCACCCGCTTATTAGGCGAAACTGTAGTTCGTTTGTTTGGAACGTCTTGAACTTCTCTTTACGTTGAGTGTTTATCTGTATTAGTGTGTGGCGTGTAAATGTGGAGTCTGTTAAGCTCTTTGTCTGTATTTTCTTTTTGCCTACGTTAAATGTTATGGACTGGAGCGCGAGAAAAGACCACAGAGACCAAATTGGAATTTAAAATGGTGAATCTTTATAGCTGGCCAGCGGTACACTCTCTGGCCTAGTCGAAACCAGGTTCAGAGTGTGGCCCAGAATATCAGTAATACATAGTTTATATACCCTTCACCACCATGCCATATGGAACATTAAACATAAACTTTTGGAACATCTTGCTCAACATTTTTTACCCCGTGGGTAGGTTAAGTCAATTGACGACCTCCCAATGTTATCTGATTTAACTATATTTAACAAACAACAAAAGCAAGCAAGGTCACAGAAGCAGATAGCATCAGTTAGAATCAAAGAGAGTACATTTTTCCTATAATCCTGAACAAATCATCTTACACAGAATAAAGTATATTCCCCTACTGCCTAAATAAGCATTGTAAAGTTTAACTACATGCAGCTGTGTTATAACATCAATTCCTCCACCAGGTGACCTAGGACCTGCCTTAGGTCACTTATTTTAATTCTTTACCCATTTT
>CAUYRT010076986.1:0-11790 GCA_963574885.1 Lepilemur ruficaudatus
AGTTCTTCTCTTAATGATGAAAAAAATCAAAGACCTAAACGAATGAAGAGATATTTTGTGTTCATGGATCAGATGATTCCATATTGTTACAATGTAAATTCTCCCCCAATGGATCTATATATTCCATACATCCCAACCAAAGTCTCAGAAGGATTTTTTGGTTGATATCAGCAAGCTCATTCTAAAATATACATGGAAAAGCAGAGGAACTGGAATAGCCAAAATAATTTTGAAAAAGAACAAAGTTGAAAGACTCAAACCACCTGATTTCAATATTCACTTTAGAGGTACAGTAGTCAAGATTCATGATATTACCAAAAGGAAGGACACATAGATTAATGGAAGAATAACAAGTCCAGAAACAGACCCACACATATATGACCCATGATTTATGACAAAGCACAAACATGATTCAGTGGAGAGTTCTTAGATACAATCTTAGACACAAAAACACAATCCACTGGCCAGACGCAGTGGCTCACACCTATAATCCTAGCACTCTGGGAGGCCAACGCGGGAGGATCATTTGAGTTTAGGAGTTCCAGACCAGCCTGAGCAAGAATGAGACCCCGTCTCTACTAAAAATAGAAAGAAATTAGCTGGATAACTAAAAATGTATAGAAAAAAGTTAGCCAGGCATGGTGGCGCATGCCTATAGTCCCAGCTACTCGGGAGGCTGAGGCAGGAGGATCGCTTGAGCCCAGGAGTTTGAGGTTGCTGTGAACTAGGCTGATGCCACAACACTCTAGCCCGGGCAACAAAGTGAGACTCTTTCTCACAAAAAAAAAAAAAAAAAAAACCACAACCCTAAATTGCACTTCATCGAAAACAAAGACTTTTTCTCTGGGAAAGACACTGTTGAGAATTAAAAGAAAAGCCACAGACTGGGAGAAAATATTTGTAAATCACCTATCTGACAACATATAAAGAATTTCAAACTCAGTAGTAAGAAAACAAACATCCTAATAGGAAAAATGTACAAAAGACATGAACACAGACACTTCATACAAGAAGATATGTGAATGGCAAATATGCACATGAAAACATGCTCAACAACGTTAGTCATTAGTCAAAGTAAAGCCACTGCAGGTACCACTATATACCTATTAGAATGGCTAAAATGCTTAAAAACTGACACTGTCAAACAGTGCCAGTGCTAAAGAACAAGTGGAATGTGAGGTGGTACAGACACTCTCAGAACGGTTTGGCAGTTTCTTCTAGAGTTAAGCATACACTCAGCACACGACCCAGGAATCCCACTACTAAATATTTATTCAAGTGAAATAAAAACCTACTTCCACTTATAGAAACCTATAAGATGAATATTTATACCAGCTTTATTTATAGTTGACAAAACTGGAAAGGATCCCGATGTTCCCAGACTGGGCAAAGGATGAACAAACCGTGATCCATCCACAAAACAGGATTCCACCCAGCAATAAAACGTAGGGTCTCTTGATACGTGAAAAATATGGACGGATCTCAGATGCCTCACGTTAAGGTACGGAAGCCAGACTCACAGGCTGCACACAGTGTGACTCCACGTCCAGTACGTCACGGAAAGGGCAGGACAGATTGATGGACAATGTATCGGAGCTCACTGGGGATTAAAGGTGGGAGACGGTTTGACTAGAAAGGAGGACAGGAGGGGATGGAGGGGGCAGAAATGTTCTGCGTTTTGATTGTAGTGATAGTTACACGACTCTACACATGGGTTGAAATTCACAGACTTATACACCAAGAAGAGTGAATTTTACTGTATTTAAATTAAAACATAAATTTTCAAAGGTCGGGGGCGTGGGTTTACTGAGGCTGACATGGAGGTGCACCCCCCAGTTTGTTTCCAGTTTTGGCAGGTGGGGGAAGAGAGCAAGATGCAGAGTGTGTCATCCCGTTAAAAAGAAGGCGCATCAGTGATTTATGTGCACCAAATTCTCCTGAAAAATACCAAAGAACAAACGCGACAGAGGGTGCCTCTGAGGAGGAAGAGGGGTGGGGTAAGGAGAGAGATTCTCACTGTGCTTTCCGTGTGCACGCATCACTTTTTCAGTTAAACATACAAACACACAGAATCCTAATGTTCTATTTAAAATAAAAACAAGAAATATAGCCCTTGCATAAGGAGCTCGCAGTTACTGGATCTGAGGTTTGAACTAAGGACCATTCCTTCCCTCCTTCTAAACCTTGTTTAGCCCCCCAAACTCTGCTTCTCTGAAACCACCACCACCCGCCCGCCGGACCATGTCTTGCTGTGCCCAGGCCCAGGAGGGCCATGGATTAGCTTTGCAGAGGGCCAGCAATGAGATCACTAGGGCCACAAACCACCAGGACAGCCTCTCCTTCCTTCCCCCTCCTCCACCCTCACCAGAGGGATTGAGACCAGGTCTCAGGCGGTCAGAGCTCCCAGAGCTCCAGCAGCTACCAGCATAACACTTGCATGCCCTGCCCTCTGGCATCTCCTGCCCTGTCCTCCACCCCACCCCTCGGCTCCAGTGGCTTGTCCTGGTCCCACTATCTGAGGGTGCTGGGACTTGGCATGCGCTGCCCCACTGCGCGACCGCCCTTCCCCTGACCCATGAGCACCTGACCAGGGTGAGGGCAGCCTTCCACCCACTTGAGTCCCATCCCCGTAGAATGTTCCTGCCCACCATTCCCAAGGCAAAGCCGGTCACTGCCCCTTAATGCATGGCACAGCACATGTACTTCCACGACCGCGCTCATCACCTGGTCAGACAACCGCCTGCTCCTGCCCACAGGAGCGCTGCCCACCCAAAGGCCAGGACCACATCCCTTCCATCATGGCCTTGCCAGCGGCCACCTCAGAAGCCAGAGGTGCTGGTGGGATGGATGGCAAAATTCCATTCACGTCTGCCCCCCAAGACCTGCGAGAGTTCAGTAACCCGATCCATCCAGTTCATGCCTCTGTCTGCCACCAGCGTGGCCTCTGCAGCCTGGTCACCAGCAATGACGCTGAACTTCAGGTCAGAGCTGCCAAACTCACACAACACCCAGAGGAAGCCCCATCCTCCAGGAATGGTTGTCTGTGCGGGGCAATGTTCACCTCCATGAAAGCCTCAGAAAAGGCAGCCAGGGTTCTCTCTTCTCTGCTGTGCCCTCACCTTCAGAAAGTAAGATGTAGCTCGACTTGTGTGTTTCATCAAAGACCAAGGAGTTGGCCGAGACTATGTGGTTGCTTGACCAACAGAAAGAGGAAAGCCACAGCTGACCCAAAATCTGGGAGGAGGCTCTACTCCCCGGGCAGGGAGTAAATGCCAGGTGCAAGATCGAGCCACCCATTAGCCCCAGAGCCATCATCAGAGGAGAGATGCTGAGGATTTGGGACAACAGTGACAGTGGCACGTGCCAGGGAAATCATAAATTTGCCCCATCCTTTGGGAGCGAACTGACTAGAGGGGTCAAGGACCTTGGAAATATCCAGAACTGTGCCACAGTCTGGTCCCTGAAACATCTGCATACATGCCCCTTTTTTCCTTTAAATCAGTTTGTTAGCATTAAAGCATTTTCTGAAGGGAAAGAAACCCTGAAAGTCATCAAACACAAACAATGGAAGGAAGGTAAAAATTACACACACATCCACACAACAGAATATCTACGGCTATGGGCCGTAATCCCCGGGCCGCCACGGCTGCACATCACCTGTGTATCACCTGCACATCACCTGGATGTCACCTGTGTGTCACCACCTGAGCTCTGCCCTCCCCCCACCCCGCCCCCGGTCTGTGGAAAAACTGTCTTCCATGAAACTTAAGGACTAGGCCACACAGGATGAGGTGACTGGTGGGTGAGCAAAGCTTTGTCTATATTACAGACATCTCGCCCCTCAACCCCCCTACTCACCCCCCAGTCTATGGAAAAACTGTCTTCATGAAACCAGTCCCTAGTGCCAAAAAGGTTGGGGACCACTGTCTTATGGCCACAGATGCCATAAAAATGCTAAAAGGATACACAGCAATATGAATGTACTTAATGCCAGTGAACCGTGCATTTAGAAATAGTTAAAATGGTACATTTTATGTTATATATATTTCACCACAATTAAAAAAATGCTGCCAAGAAGAAAAATCGAACAAAAATTGCTAATATGGTAAAATTATCCACATAATTTGTGTGTGTGTACTACAGGCAAGCAAAAAAAGTCCCCAGAAAATGTAGGGCTGGTAGGTCCAGAACGATGGGTGTGTTTTTTTAACAGGGGCATCTTTGTCTGCAGCAGTTAAAATTCATTATTAAAAGGATTGATGGCATTATCATTTTACACATTCTTCTGAAAGATCGCATCGTGGTGGGGAGGCTGCAATGCTGTATTTGGCCAGTGGATAAGGAATATTTTACCTGCTTAAGTTTCCATCATAGAATAACTTGCCCTTCTTAAATGGCCAGAGATGGGACATTCACTCCTGTCGGGGCGGCACTCAGAGAGCGGGGCCGTCCTGCTTGTCCGGGCAGGAGGCAACACCCTTCCGCGTGCTGTATGCAGGCCGCGCGCGCCCTGCTTATGATACACAGTGAGAACTCCTCCCCCAGGCTTCTGCCCTGGATGACCCTGGCTGGCCTCAGCGTACCGAGAGGGCCTCAGAAACCACCCCCTCCACTGAGGCTACACCCCACCCGGAAGAGCACTTCCTCGTGCTGTTGCAAACATTCCACAGCTGCTCACTGGACAAGGGCAGGCATCAGGAAGTGAGACTCCCATGGAATTCCAGGGCTCTTCTAGGTGCTTTGTGGTTGGGAATCTCAGATCCACATGGGAATGCACTGCAAGCTTAGGGACACTCTCCCCGGGAAATGCACCCACATGGAAAAGCATGCACACGATCTCCAAGAATTCTCAAACTCGCCTCAAAGGCTTGTACCTATCAGCTATTACAGTAAAAAGAAACAAAAATAGCCTGCAACCCTCCCCTGAGACACCATTCTTGTCAGCATTTGGTCTATACCCTCAGACTTTTTCTTTGTGCATAGACGTTATTGTTGGCATTACTTTCGGCAAAAAATGGAATCGTACCACATGATACCTTGCAATCTGCCACTTTCAGCTAGCAGCGGTTTGCTGTTGGAGGCAGCCTGGGCAAAACTGCCCCCCAAAATACACACACTGGAGTCCTGACCTCAGGACCTCAGGATGCGACCTGATTTGGAGACACAGACTTCACAGAAGTGGTCATTAGGGTGGGCCTCATCCAGCATGGCTGGTACCCCTATAAACTGGGGTACTTTGGACACAGAGACAGACCGAGGGGGCGCCACTGAGGATGAAGGGTGCAAACCAAGGAACACCTACGCTGCTGGCAACCCCTAGAAGCTGGGGGTTGGGGGACATGGAACCGATTCTCTTTCCAGCCCCCAGAGGAGCCAACACCTTGATCTCAGACCTCCCAATAAGAATACATTTCTGTTGGTTAAGCTGCCCAGTCCGTGGTATAGTCATCCCTCAGCACCCGTAGGGGATGGGTTCCAGGATCCCCAAGGACACCAAAATCCAGGAAGCACCCCCAGCTCTGGCCTTGACACCTGCCACAGACTCTTTGTCTTCTGTGGCTTCTCTTCTGTGGCTTGGATGCCTCCCCACTGGGGTCCCCAGCTGCCTTCCGGAGGTCCCTACATGGGGGCCCACAGAACCCAGAGCTCACATTCACCTGCCCCCCACAAGCTGCCTCCTCTTGGGTCCTCCTTGTCTCCCAGACCAGAAGCCAGGCATCACCCCTGACTTGCAATCCCCCCCGAGCCCTTGCCATTGCTAAGCCTTGCCCGCCGGGGCCCTGGTGGCCCTGATCTCACCACCACTGTCCAGTATTCCAGAGCTTCTCTAACTCAGCCCCACTGGGACTTGGGGGCCAGGGAATGCCTTGTTGTGGGGTTGTCTTGCACATTGCAGGGTGTTTAGCAGCACCTCTGGCCTCTGCCCACTAGGTGACGAGGTGACAAAACCCACTGCCAATGTAACAACAAAAAACACCTCCAGCCATTGCCAAATGTCCCCAGCTGAGAGCGGTGGCTCTGTCCTCACTCAGCTGCCTCCGCTGGAGTCTGGCCTGGACCCAGCCTCAGGCCTCCCACTGGGCCCCCAGCCTCCAGCCACGCCAACACCTCCTATCCCATGAGACTGGTCACCTGGCTGGGGGTCACTAATGAACAAACTAATCAGTAACTCCAATTCTAATAAAGTTACAGTTTGTCACCTGCCTGGCTCTCCCTCTTCAACCTGCAGGAGACTGATGCCTCCTGTCCCCATACCCCAGTTCCCTCCTCACGTGCCTAAGACTAGAACCCCTCGTTGGACCTTCTCTGCTAAACAGCAACTTCACAAGTAACCAAAGAAAGATGGATTGAGCTCACAAGACCACATTCACCTGTCAATTGCAGAAAGAAAAGACCCCTTTAAATGAAAATGGCCAAAGCTGCCTGGGGTGGGTGGACTGACAGTCACATCCCTGCTGGTGGCACGTACACTGATGCTGCATTCCAGAAAGCTCTTGGATGATGAATTATTTTCACCCAGTAATTCTATTTCTGAAAGGCCATCCTAAACAAGCAATACCACACACAGAAAACAAAAATTTATGGGCAAATACATTAGTAAGGCATAATTTTCAATATTAAAAAAATGGAAACAACTCAATTGTCCACTTGAGGGAAAGGTTGAAAAAACTTTAGTGTCTCTTCTCAACAGAAGAGTATGCAGTCACTTAAAGTGAGGTCTATGAAGAGTATATAATAAATGAAAAATACAAAATATAAATCTGCCTCTATAACGTGGCTAAAACTATGTTTTTTAAAAATACAACATCTAAGGGGGAAATGGGTGGACAGGACTACAAGACATTTTATCTCTTCTTTCCACCTCTGAATTTTTCAAATTTTCTTGAAAGGCACACATGATTTTAAAATGTTTGTTAAAGGATTGTTTTATAGGAAAGAAATAAATACATTCACTGGGTTAGGGCTATGTGATCCCAGGAGACCCCTGTCAAAAGCACGAATGCCACTGGATGGGCAGCCCTGGCTCGCAGGTGCTTAAAGGCAGACGTTGGCCTGAACTGGGCTTCCCTTGGCCCTACACGGTCCCCATGGGAGACTGAGACAGGGACAGCTAAGTTGTGATAAAAGGACCAAGAGGAGAAACCTTAGATGGTCCCAGAGAGAGTTTAGGGTAGTGAGCCAGAATAAATACCATAGGGGCCAGCCCTCAGGGTGGGGGGAATGCAGGGTGGGGTGTTGAGCAGCTCACGCCCCCACCTCCTACTCCCCAGCCACACCCTTCTACCAGAAGAACGCAGATGCAGGAGGCCAGAGTGGGTGGCCAGCAGCACTCACAGAGGAATGAGTTATGGGGGTCTCTCCCCAAGAGACAGTCAGGCAGGCCTGCGCTTCTCCCCCCACCGCACAAGTCAGAGGGGCATTTTCCTCTACCAGGAGTTGCAAAGTCTCAGAGACTCAGATCTTCGTGGACTCTGACCTCAAATATCCCACATCACCCTAGAGATTGGAGATATTGTCTGTTATCCCAAGTGCCAATGGCATCTACAATTAACCTGGTCCCTACCTCTGTCCTCTGAGTTGGGAGCTGTCAGAGAACGCCACAAGCTATTGTTTAACAGCTGGGCCTAGAAACCTGATGCCTCCCACAAGAGTCCTGAAGGCCCTGAACCCTCTGGTAAGAGACGGGGCAATTCCATAGTGTGGAAGATCGTGCCGGGGGTGAGTCCTGGAGACCAAATGAGGTAGGGGCAGCCCCAGTCGGCTCCTCTCCCCTTTCTTCTGGAAAGATCTGCAGCACAGCATCCCCTCAGGCACCCAGCCTTCTTCTCGAGAATGGGATATGGGAGGGAAGATTCACAGGACACCTGCTAAGGGACACCCCCAGCAGGGGAAGCCACTGACCTTCTCCAGCTTCTCAAAGTGCTCCCGGAGGAACTTCATGGGGCGGTCTGGTTTACAGATGCAGAGATGCATGATGCAGTCTTTGAGCACCTGCTGGATGCAGTGCTTCTGAACGTACTGCTCACACGCCTTCACGCTCTCCTCTTCCTCTGAGGGCCCACAGGGTGGAGAGGCCATGGTGGGGGTGTCTTCTTCTTCCCTGTTGAGGAAAACCCAAATGACTCGCCTTGGGACTGGCTGGGGGAGCTGGGGCTTCTCCTTGAGCTTCAGAAATATGCACGTGGTGTAGAATAAGGTTTATGGTTTGTGCTCAAATCCAATGAACAGGGCCACACAGCAACAGCAGTTTATTTTGCCTTTGTGAAAGATCTTTCATTTTGCAGGGCCGGGTGAGCTGTTAAATACCACCACCCCAAAGGCCTTACCTGCACTCAGGTCCCGCAGGAGGGAGAGGGTCTGGGCAAGGCCCGCAGCTCCCGGACTCGGGAGACATGGTGGGGAAGGGGCTTCCCTGAGTGTTAGGCCGGTGCTACACGGCCGGTCTTTTATCCCCTCTTTTTAGGGACACTTGTGTGAAATGTGGATGTTGTCACCAGGGCCCCAGCTGGAGGAGCCCCCACGGGCGCGGGGGGGAAGGGGGGAGAGGGGCTGCTTTACAGGAAAAGAGAAAAAAAAGAAAACAACGGAAACCTCCTCAAGAATGGAACATGGAGAACAATGAGGCGGGCGCGTTCTCAGCGCAGCGGGAGCGGGGTTAAGTCACAATGCCCAGGCCCGGGAGGACGCCCCCACCCCAGACTCCGCGCCTCGGCCGCTGGCCTCTGTGCCGGGGGACCATCCCCGGCCTTGAAGGCGGCGCCGGGGTTTGCGGGGGAACCCTCGCTGGCCTTGACTGAGGCGCCGGGGTTTGCAGGGGACGGGCGGGGACCCTCCCCGGACCGGCGGATGCGGGCCGGTTTCACCTCGGACGCCTTGCTCCAAGGGGGCCGGGCACCTCCCAATCGCCCACGTTCCCAGTGGGCCTCCCAGGCCCCGGCGAGGCCCAGCTCCGGACAGGGCCGGGGGGGCCCGGCGTAGACCCCACCCCAGACCGCGTACCTGGATGCGCAGCGCCCGAGGCCGAGAGGCGGCTGCGCGGGGACGCGGGGACGCGGGAACGCGGGACGGCGGGCTAGCCGGGTCCCCGCACTGCAGCGGCGCCGCCCTCCGCGCCCGCCCCCGCGCCGCTCGCCCGCAGGCGGCACCCCCCCAGTCGACCTCTGGCACGAGGCCTGTCCCCCATCTCTCCACCGACCGACTTCCCCCGCCCCCTAACCGTAGCCCTCTCCCAGCCCCCTCCCCCGCCCTTTGCTGAGCCTCCCAACCCCCACCCTGAGCCTGGACAGGGCCCACAGATTTTCGGGCAGCATGGCCAGGACCACCGCCACCGCCCCTCACCCCTCCACTCAGACCCTGCTATCGCCCACCCTGGCTATGGCTGGGGCACCCACCTGCACCCCTGATATCCTCTGACTGAGTTGGGGTAGCATCCATGCGTCTACACCACACCTGCTCCAGCAAGCACACCATTCTCCGGGGTCTCTCTGACTCAAGGGCCAGAAACCAGTGGCCAGGTGAGTCCAGGCCACCCCATGTGAATCAGCCCATTTCCTTTCCTTGGTTAGGGCACCCACTTCACCTAGATGCCCCAATGGGAAAATGTAGGGCCACCCTAAATTATTTTCTGCCATCCCTGGGTGTCCCCTCAGGGACTTCCTAATCCACGAAACCAGGCCTGCAGGCAGAAGAATTGTTCTTATGTTTCTATTGCCCCATTCTGCCCGCGTGATGGAGAGACTTCATCTCCCTTTCCTAGAGGGTCTTGGTACCAGGAGAGGATGGAGGGCTCATGCCTTGAAGGAGAGAACTCCTGCTGCCCTGTCTCCAGTCACCTGTCCATACTTCTCTGTCCTAATCGTCTGTCCACACTCATCTGTCAGCTTCCCTGTTCCATGCTCACCTGTCCCCCACTTGCCTATTCATACTCACCTGTCCCCCCCACCCTGTTCCTCCACTCACCTGTCTCATGCTAATCTGTTCACTCACTCACCCATCCACACATACTCAACCACATTCACATTCTTCTCTGTCCAGCTTCCCTGTCCTGTGCTCACCTGTCCACACTCAACTACTTGTTGACCATTCACCTGTCCACACTCACCTGTCCATGAAAGTGCTCCATAGGCCACCAGCCCCACCCAGCATGCTCCCCCACAGAGCTGGCATTGCCCAGGTCCTTCCTGCCAGGCTGAAGATAAATTGAACAGGCCAAATTAGAAGTCCCCCTGCTTCCCCACGCCTGACCTCTGTGCGCCTCCTGGCCCTGCCCACGCCACAGGCAGACGCATGCTTGTCCTGGGCACACCTATTGGAACAGGGCCTTCTTCAGGGATTTGAGTCCAGTTTCCCCTAAACCAACATGTCCATCCCACAACCAGTGGACCCTTTGGCAGTCTCACCATTTGGCCCTGCCTGGAACTACTTCACACCCTCCTCTTCCTCCTCCAATTACTGTGACTCCTCCAGGGTGGCCTAGTGACAAGGGTAACAGAAAGAGGCCAGTGGTCTGGCTGGCGGTGGTCTGGCTTTGGGGGCAGACGCTCCAGGGCTGGCTTTTCTCTCATGGGACCCTCCTGGGTTTCCCCTAGGAGGAGATGGGGGGACCCTTTCCAGCTGACCTTGCAGGACAGCCCTCCGACCCTGAGGTACCCCCCCACACAGCCATCGCTCTGCTGGGATGCCTCCCCCAGCAGAGAGCCCCCTTGGACCATGTCCTTGTGAGACAAGCGCCCCCCAGGTTCAGGGCCAGCTGTTGGCAGGCACTCCCAGCCTCCCCAGCAACCGGCCCCTGCGCTTCGCTCAGCTGTGGCTTCTGCTGAGACCCTCCCCCCACCACCACCCTGACGCAGCTTCTGCTGGTCTCTCACCTTAAGACTTTGCAGGCCACTCAGGTCCCTGTTTCAGTCGACTCCCCACCCCCAGGGGCCACCAGCCAGCACCTCCTAAGAGCTCCCTCCCAGTCTTGCTCTCAAAGCGGTACAAGGCAGGGCCCCCATTGTCCAGTCTGTGGACAGGCCACTCTCTGGCTGCCCCCTGACTGGCTCAAGCCAAGGGCAGACCCTCCCAAATGTCCTGCTCACTGATCAGTCCCAGAGGGCGAAATCAACCCACAGAAGTGGGCAGAGAATTACAGAGACACGGAGCTAGGGCCATGTTCAAACCATACCTGGAGCTCACCCTGCATCTGGACTTTCCAACTATGATAACCCACAAATACCTTTTACTGCCCAAGCCAGTTGGCTTATTGCTTCTTGTTGATAGCAACTGAGAACATCCAAGGGGACACACCGCCGATCTGACCCACATAGCCCTCTCCAGCAAGACACCTCCAGCAAGGCCCAAGGTCAGACAGAGAGGGGTGTGGTAAGCTGTGTAGACCACCAACAGTAGGCCACCATCCTGCTAGGAAGCAACACATTCTGGCTTTTATGTGGTGTCCAAGCAGCTACTTCCTTCTGAAACATGCAGCTGGTGACTGCCTATATGTTCAAAACCCCAGTAAAGGGCCGGGCACAGTGGCTCACGCCTGTAATCCTAGCACACTGGGAGGCCGAGGCAGGCGGATTGCTCAAGGTCAGGAGTTCGAAACCAGCCCTGAGCAAGAGCAAGACCCTGTCTCTACTATAAATAGAAAGAAATTAATTGGCCAACTAAATATATATAGAAAAAATAGCCGGGCATGGTGGCGCATGCCTGTAGTCCCAGCTACTCGGGAGGCTGAGGCAGAAGGATCGCTTGAGCCCAGGAGTTTGAGGTTGCTGTGAGCTAGGCTGACGCCACGGCACTCAC
>CAUYRT010076987.1:0-14767 GCA_963574885.1 Lepilemur ruficaudatus
CCAGCTACTCGGGAGGCTGAGGCAGAAGGATCGCTTGAGCCCAGGAGTTTGAGGTTGCTGTGAGCTAAGCTGACGCCACGGCACTCAGTCTAGCCCGGGCAACAGAGTGAGACTCTGTCTCAAAAAAAAAAAAAAAAAAAATTCTCAACAAATGATGGGTATTACTGCAATTAGGGAAAAGGACTCTGAAGAGAAGCGTTTGAAACTTCGTTCTGCCCTTAACTGCTGTGTGACCTCAGGCAAGTTACTGCCCCTCTCTGAACTTCAGTTTTTTTGCTCCATCAAAGACATTCTTTGATTCCCTGATTTGTTGAAATCACAGACACAGGGCTGTGTACTTCTAGGGTAAGGAGAACCGAGAGAGCTGGTCCCCAGCCTCAAGGAGCCCCCGCTATCTCTGGCTCATTGCTCAACTGTGTGGTGGGGACGACAGGAAGGGCGGTGTGATCTGGGCTAGGCAGGGAGGGCTTCCTGAGGAGGTGTCGCCAGAGCCAGGATTTGAAGGCAGACAGGGAGGCAGGGAGAGGCGCAGAAAATGGCATCAGGGCTGGGATGAGTCCTCGGCCCAGCCAGCTCTCAGCGTTGCCTGGGGCCGTGATCTGTCCACCACTGCCTCCTCACGCCCTGGCTGTGCCCTGCACGCAGCAGGTGCTCAAGACATGCTTGCAGACAGGCAGGAAGGGCACACCTGTGTCCCCAGGCCTCGCCTCCGCCGTCCCCGAATCTGCCAGTCCAGGCTCTGCGCGCCCGGTCTCCCGGCAGCATCGGGGCCGTGTCCCCCTTGCAGGCAGAAGGAAGCAGATCTGCTGTGGTGTCGCGGGTTGCAGAGAGCTGTGACTCAAAGCTCGTTACGATAAATGGGCCTAATTTAATTAAATCTCCTGTGTTGTACTCAGAGTGAATGCTGCAGGGACCCTGAAAGACGAGGAGTAAAGAGAAAACCGTTCGCTCCACCCTGTCTGCAGTCTTGGCCCTGGAGGCTGAGGCCTCGGGGACTGGGTCCCAACGCCCAAGGGCCATGTCATAGGGCTGGACACCTGGAACGAGGGGCCAAGTCTCTGCATAAGCCTTACCTCATTCCAGCTGGAGAGTAAATCCAGACAAGCCCGAGTCACAGCGTGCCGGGGGTGCGGTGGGGGTGTTAGGGGCAGAGGGAGTCCTAGGCATATGACCTTGGACAAGTCGCTTCTTACCCCCTCGGAGCCTCAGTTTTCCCATCTCTAAAATGGAGATAAATCATTATAAGGACTAGAGATCACATTGTTTTTTTTTTTTTTTGAGAGAGTCTCACTCTGTTGCCCTGACTAGAGTTCCATGGCGTCAGCCTAGCTCACAGCAACCTCAAACTCCTGGGCTCAAGCGATCCTTCTGCCTCAGCCTCCTGAGTAGCTGGGACTCAAGACATGTGCCACCATGCCCGGCTAATTTTTTCTATATATTTTTAGTTGGCCAAATAATTTCTTTCTATTTTTAATAGAGACGGGGCCTCGCTCTTGCTCAGGCTGGTTTCAAACTCCTGACCTTGAGCGATCCACCCGCCCCGGCCTCCCAGAGTGCTAGGATTATAGGCGTGAGCCACCGCACCCAGCCTAGAGATCACATTCTTAGCTTGGTATACAGTAGCTGTGATTATTGCCCCTCAGAGGGACATCAGGAGGCAATCAGCAGTCTACGCTAAATCCCATCGGTGGGTGGGGGTGGGGAGAGCAGTGAGGTATGGGGGAGGGGACTTCTCTTACTTAAGCCTCAGGACAACCTAAGAAGGCCTGGCTGGGCTACATTAGGGTCCTCACTAAGCCTCTCTTTTTGGAGTCCTTCACAGTCATTTATCTTGGACCACACGACACTGTTTAGGAAAACACATCAGCCTCAACCAAAGCTGGCATGGGTCTCTCACAGAACTCCCTGGAGGATTAGCTAACAAAAAGCAGAAAGGGAAATCAACCCAGGAGTATTTGCTTTTCCTGGGCATGACCTCAGAGCTGCGCAAACGTGGCTGTGGACGGGCCCTCCATGGACAGGGTGAGCAACTTGGGTTTCCTGGTCCCAGGCCGGGACAGTTGGTCGCCCCATCTGCAGGGCGCTGAGCCAGCAGTAAGAGTGTGGTTTGGTTGCGGTGAGCGCGACACACACCCCGTGGACGAAGGAAAGACAAACTTTCTTATTCGAAAGTGGACAGGCCCCCGCAGCTTGGGCTGAAATTCCCAGTGACGGCAACACGTCACACAAGGACACAAAAGTGCCGAATCTCAAACACCCAGACAGACACCTGCAAATGGGGCTGGGTGACGCTGCAGGCCTGGTGGGGAGGACCCCAGAAAGGGGCTCGAGTGAAATAACTTCACAAGATGCACCGAATGGGGAAAAGCCCACATTTCCAAATGAGCACAATTCATTTTAGATATGTCCTTTCTAATAGGTACACGTAATTAATAAATTAACTGTTATAAGTAGATATTTAACTACTTTTTCCAGTAGCGTAGGAGAATATAAATCAAGTTCTCACTTGATTTATGGAGAATGGAAAATGGAGAATGCCCTTCTACTAATATTTCGGGGCCCACTTGTTGTCTTGGGGTGCCCTTTGGCCTCTCACCCCTGACCCCTGGGTGACATGAAAGTTGTGGATAATTTGTACCTATTCATGCTAGACAGGAGAGGGGACTCGTTCACTCCTTCATTAAACAGATATCTATTGGACTCTATGTGTCTTGGGCTTGGGACAGAGCAGTGGGGAAAAAGCACAGAGTCCCTGCCCTTGCGAGCTGACACTGCAGTGGGATTCTCTGACAATAAACTCACAAATAAGTAGAATGTATATTGTGCTAGTGACAAGTGCTAAGGAGAAAAAAGTAGAGCATGGAAGAGGGGTGGAGTAAGGGGCAGGGGGAGGCGGTGACTTTTAGAAGGAGGCCAGGGAAGGCTTCTCCGAGGAGGGACATTTAAGCAAAAGCCTGAAGGAAGGGAAGGAACAGGAGCCCTGTGGATTTCTGGGGAGAGAGAATAGCAGGCAGCAGCGGCAGCAGGTGCAAAGGCCCTGGGGCAGGAGCTCGCCTAGGGCTGGGGACCAGCAGGATGCAGGTGCAGAGCAAGTAAAAGGAAGGAGGAAGGAGATGCACGGGGACAAAGGAGAGGCCAGATCCTGCGACACCTCACAGGCCAGAATGAAACTTTGGCTTTTATTCCGAGTGAGATGAGGAGCCACTTGAGGGTTTATTTGATTTGTGTTTTAACAGGATCCCTCTGGCTGCTGGGCAGAAAATAAAGCGAACGGGGCCAGGGCGGAAGCAGAGAGACCAGCTGGGAAGGGATGGCCCTAAACCAGATGACAGAGCGCGAGGCTCAGAGGACGGTAGCCTGGGTGGGGAAGGAAGTGACCAGATCCGGAAGTGTTTGAGAGGAGAGCAGACAGGATGTGCGGACAGACGGTGGGGTGGGGAGCACCAGGGGAAGAGAAGCGGCAGAGCAGGTCTGGGGAGAAGCTCGCAAGCTCGGCGCTATGCGTGTCGGGCTTGCGATGTCCGCGGCCCTCCAGGTGCAGGTGGTGCGTGGGCAGCTGGACACACACGTCTGGAGGTCAGGGGACACATTGGGACTGAAAACAGGCGTCCGGGGTCAGCAGCATTTAGATGGTGTTCGCAGCTTGAGCGTGGGTGAGACATTTAGGGAGGGGATGCAGACAGAGCAGAGAAGTCCAGGGGCTGAGCCTGGGGCATGCAGGCACTCAGAGGTCGGGTTGTCCCAGAAAAAGCAGCAAAAGAGGAAGCGAGGGGACAACCGGAGTGAGAAGGAGGGGAGCCAGGACACGGGTGCCCTGGGGGCCGCGGCAAGAGCGGGGTCAAGGAGCAGGGAGTGACGAGAGTCGCAGGCAGCTGTTGGAACAAGCACAAGGAGGACGGAGGATCCAGCGTGGAATGTAGCAGCGGGGAGGTCATCGGTGACCTTGACAAGGGCAGTTCCGATGGGACGGAGCTGTGGGAGCGAGAGCCTGATGGGGAGGACTCAGGAGCAACGAGGGGGAAGGAGCTGGAGGCAGCAAGAGGACGCTGCCACGGGTTTTGCAGTACAGGGAAAGACAGTGCGGGCAGGGAAGAGAGGAGCACAACTGAGAGAAGGTTCTTTTCTTAGCATGGGAAAAGTAATAGCACGTATTACGGTATCGGGACGGCCCAGGAGAGAGGGAAACGGATGGTGCAGGAGAAGCGCGAGCAGACAATCGCCGTCATTGGGGAGGGAGAGAGGATGGCACTGGGACACAAGTGGGGAGCAACTTTCCCCTGGAGGAGCAGGGACCCTTGGGGACCCAGCGTGGCTCCCGCGTCTTCTGATGTCCCCGAGCGCAGCGCGCGGCCGAGCTCACAGGAGGCGGGCGAATGGGTGGATGCCGGGCAGCTCAACGCACATCTCGCAAGAACGTGAAAAAGCAGCTCTGGACTCGGACAAACAGGGCCCCGTCCTTGCTCTGACCCCTGGCAGCTGTGTGACCTTGAGCGAATTTCCTGACTTCTCTGAGCTTCAGTTTTCCTTCCTCTCTAAAATGAGGAAAATAGTAGAACCTACTTCATGGGCCCACGAAAGGATTAGGAAGATCATCGCGCACGGAGAGCCGTGAACGCAGTAACTGCGACGCGGGAAAGTGCTCCGGAGGGCTTAGCTATCCTCATTATCAGCAGTTCAATAACTCCCCCATCCAAGCTCATCCAGAGTTTAATAAAAGCCACCGTGTAAAAGGAAATGAATGTAGCTATAAAATCGCGATGCACACGCCCCGTGATCGCTCACAATTGGCCTGACCGTTTATGACCCTCGGCTGCCACGGTGATGAGACAGCCCTGGAGGCCATGCTGTTCCCAGATACGATGCCCCCGCCCTCTTTGCTGCAAGGAAGCACATGGGATGAGTGACAGTGACCTTATTAGACAGAGAACATTAAGTCTACTCTACTTGATCTTTTTTTAAAAAAGCAAATTACTCACAAGGGTTGGTACATCAGTGATTATTGGTGGCATGTTACTTGAGCACACTTGCAGCTGAACTGCATCCTGGCGTGGCAAGCAGGCTGGTGCTAGTTAGGAGAAACAAAACAAGCCAAAAACCTGAGATGAGCTTGGGCAGTCAAGGAGGGCTTCCTGTAGAAGGCAAGCTTTGAGGACAGGAAGGCTTTGGCCAGGTAGAGAGGAAGGATTATGTGGTTCTGTTTTTTTCTTAGCAAAAGACTGAGCAGATGGATTTGATGGAGTTTGTCCTGTTTTACGTAACTGCCAGGCCAGCCAGAGCTGCCTTTGCCTTCCCCAGGGTCATAGCTCGTGTCAGGGACCCACACTGCCAGGGATACCAGGGAGCTCTGACCTCCACCCTCCCCTAGAACATCACCAGACTCTGTCACTGTCTCTTGCCTTATTGAGCCACCCAGAGGAAGGGCCTTAAGGCAGGGAGAGGATTTGATCAATCCACAGCTACCATTTTGGAAATGCTTAAGAATTCAGTTCTAGTGACAGCTTGAAGCTCTCTCCAGTTAACCCATGGGGCACCCACTAGGAAGAGGAAGGGACATAGAAGAGGTAACAGTGGTGATTGTACCAGCGGCAGCTACATTTAGGGAGTCCTGCCTCCGTGCCGGCCCTGGGCTGGCTGGCTCTGTGGCAGGGGCTTTGTGTTACACAGTCCCGGGTAATCTCACAGCAACTTCCAGGGAAGTTTTTTATTATTTATTATTATTTTTTTTTTATTATTGCCATTTCACAGATGGAAATAGTGAGGGTCAGGGAGGTTAGGTTACTTGTCCAATGTCACACAGCTAAAGAGAGGCAGAGCCAGGCAGTCTTGAACCCTGGCTGTGCCACACTTAATGTCAATGTCCAGGAATGGCAGGAAGGGGGCCCGGGGATTGGGGGGAACGGGGCAGGAGCAGAAGGAGGCAGGGAGCCTGCAGGAAGCAGAAATTCTTCACCCCTTCGCATGAGACAAGCCAAAAGCAAGATTCCAGCTCCTTCTAATGTGGATGTCAGTGTCCTGCCCCCAACCTCTGGGCAAGCGCAGATGGGTTATGTCACTTCTGCGAGCCCCAGGCCTGCCTCCTCCAGGGCACCAGCAGCCCTGCGGTCCTGAGTGCAGGGCTCTGGGGGTCTGAGAGAGGAAGACCAGCCCCGTCCTGGGAAGGGAAGCCTGAGCCCATCAGGCCTAAGGAAACCAATTACATTTACATTTCATTTGGAGTTGAGACAGCCGCTGCCGTGGGCTAAGAACGGGCCAGCGGGTCACCAGAAGCCTATATGTGGAGGAGGAATCACTCACTAGGCAGGAGCTGCATCTGTTGGTGTTTCCAGCCCGTTCCTGGCCTGTTGGAGTTTGGGGAGCTGCCAGGATGTCTTTGCTTGGGAAAAGGAGTCCCCAGGATGGGGCTCAGTGTCTGGGGTCTCACTCCCTTCTCAAACTCACTTTCCTTCTCTGTAAGTGGCAATACTAGGACACACCTCACAAAGGCAGCTGAGTTCACAGTCAGTCAGCAAACTCTCAGTGAGTAAGCACCCACAGTCCCTCTCAGAGCACACTGCAGACCTTGGTGAGACCCACAAAGCAGTGAGCGCAGGGAGACACGGGGGCCCAGAGAAGGGGCTCGTCCTGGAGACTGGACGGGGGGGAGGGAGGTCTCGGAAGGCTTCCAGGAAAAGCTGACATTTGAGCTGAGTCCTGAAGAGTGAGGGGGAGTCGGCCAGGTGACGAAGGACGTTCCAAGTAGCAGGACCAGCATGGGCAAAGGCTGGGAGGCCAAGAAGGTCTGGGACATTTGGAAAATTGGACATGACCTGTTTGGGCTGGAGCACGGGGTGCGTGTGAGTTGCTGAAGCTGAGGGGTCAGCAGGGCCCAGAGGTGTTGGGGACCAAGGACAGCTGCTGGACCGTTATCCTTGGGCTGCTGCAGGTGGCTGCGGAGTCTCCTGAGAGAGCTGCGGGGAAGGCAGTGGGGCTGGCAGGACTGGCCGGAGGGAGAAGCTGATCGGGGGTGTGCACCGTGAGACCCGCACTGATCCTGTGGGGAGTTCTGGACCTAGGCTGGTCCCTTACAGAGGTCCCAAGTGAAGGCAAGGGAGCAGACTTCTACAGCTCCACAGCTGCCAGTCACTGGCAGCAGACGGTCCCTGCAGGGGTAGGTGTAGGCGTAGGGCGCAGCCTTGATCAAGGCAGTTCTCTGTGGCCAAGGGTGATGTCCCGTGAGGGCACAGCTGTGGACTGCCAGCAGCTGCGAACTCCAGCACGTGGGGCTGGGTGCGTGCCCCAGAAGAGGGATCGGGGTGGGCACTGCAGTACCTACCACAGCTGTGTGACCTCCGAGAAGCCCCCTCTCCTCCCTGGATCCCAGGGTCCCCATCTGGAAAAATAAAAGTCTGGGGCCAAGCATGGTGGCTCACATCTGTAATCCCAGCACTTTGGGAGGCAGCGGTAGGAGGACTGCTTGAAGCCAGGAGTTCGAGACTCCCATCTCTACAAAAAAATAGAAAAAATTAGCTGGATGTGCTGGTGCATGCCTATCGTCCCAGCCACTCAGAAGGATGAGACAGGGAGTTCGAGGCTGCCATGAGCTATGATCGGGCCACTGTGCTCCAGCCTGGGCAACAGAATGAGACCCCATCTCAAAAAAAAATAAAATAAAATAAAAGTTTGGGATCTGCGGTAGGCAGAATGATGGTCCCTAAAAGATGTCCACGTCCTCATTGAATCTGTGAATAGATTACCTCACATGGAAAGAGTTTTTGCAGGTGGAATTAAATTAAGTTCCTTGTGATGGGGAGCTGACTCTGGACCGTCCGGGCAGGCCCAGTCTAATCACGTGAGCGCTTGAAAGGGAGGACCCTTCACAGCTGCGGCGAGAGAGAGACGCGGTCTTGCTGGCTTTGAAGATGGACAAAGGAAACCTCCAAGGAATGCAGCTTCTAGAAGCTGGAAAAGGCACGGAGACGATTCTCCCCTGGAGCCCCGGGAAGGCGCACAGCGGTGCTGGCACCGCGACTGTAGCCCGCTGAGACCAGGTCAGGCCTCGGACCTCCAATACATTTGCGTTGCTTTAAGCCACGGAGCTGTGATCCTTTATTAGAGCAGCCACAGGAAATGAACGCAGGGCCAGGTCAGAGATGCCTAACACAAAGTCTGGGACAGCCTGTGAGGTCTGACAGGTGCCCACACGTACCAGGCCCCTGGACCTGTTTTGTCCAGCAGGATTTTCCTTGTTGATGGAAGTGTTCTAGATGGTTCTGCTTTGTCCAATACGTGAGCCAGCAGCCGCACGTGGCTGTTGAGCACTTGAAATGTGGCGAATGCAGCTGAAGAACTGAACTCTTTGATATTAATTTAAATCGGAATAGTCACATGTGGCTGGCGGCCACTGTATTGGACAGAAAGTTCTACTAGGTGCTTAGAGGCTTACGACCAAAGCCCAGGGGAGGAAACTGAGGCAGCAGCAGGAGGTCGGGGGCCTCGTCCTCCTTTCACGTTACGGTGCCCGCATGTCTGCGCAAAGGCTTTCCTTCGCCCCCTCCATTGGTCTAGCTAACTGGGTGAGGACCCGCCTGTGTCCTTGTGGCCCCTGAAGCCCCTGATAGAGCCCCACTTGCTTCTGCTGTGTAGACTTGGGCACTTGCCAACCTCAAGAGCAAGACTGGAGTCTTGACTGCAGCGAGGCCGGGCCGGTCAAAGGGGCCGTTGGCGGCAGACCCCTCAGAGAAGCTGCGCTCCGGCAAAGCTGCCCAGGGCTCTCTGTGGTCTGGAAAAACCTGGGGCTTCAGATGGCACCCAGCTCCCAGCAGGGCCTCTGCATTTCTCAGAGATGAAGGAATGTCCCAAGTTGCAGCCTTGTCTTCTCTGACTTACCTGGACCCCTGGGAGGTCAGAGCAGCTGGGAAGGACCTCAGGATGCCACACCTGGAATGGCAGCCAGATGTTGCGGGTGCCAATAGCCTTCATCAGATTCTCGAATGGGTCTGGGACCTCCTAAAATGTTAAGAAACGCTCTGTTTTCTCATGGCCTTGAAGGCCCCCCCCCCCCCGTGCTCCCCTCTCCTCCTCTCTCCCAGCTCTTCCTGCCTCTTACAAATATCTAGCCTGACCTGCCCCCCACCATCTTCCTCTCCCTCCCCACCCCCGCCTCCTCCACCTGGGCCTCCCCCCGACCCCCCAGGCTCATCAGTTCTGCAGGAAAAGGCCAGGCACCCTCCCTACGTACTTCTTGGGGGAGACAAAGCGGGTGAGAGGGGAGCGTGTACAAACAGACTGATCTCCAGAAGAGAGGAATTACGCGAATTACAATTGATTTTCCACCGTTAATGAAGCATGAACCCGTGTGATTGCATCTTGAAAAGATTTATAATTATTCATTGAATCTTGGAAGATAATTAAACTTCATTAAACGCCGACATGACAAGCCTTCAGAGCACGCCGAGACCTCCGTGCAGGGTTCCAGATCGGAGCAAGAGATGCGAGGCTGGGCCCCCGTTGGGGTGGGAGGCAGGGGGTGGGGGGGGACTGATGAGAAGGAAGAGGCAGGGAGCTCTCAGGGAAGGGTACTGGAAAACGCGGCCAACCTTGGGTCTTTTGATTTCTCTTCCTATCCTTAGGGGACCCCTCCTGGGGACCCCACCCTCCATCAGCCTCCTCCCAGCCCCTGCCCTTGGCAGAGGAGGAGCCGGCGCCTCTGCCATCCCGCTGGGAAGTCCTCCTGGGCCCCGGACTGCCACAGCTGGGGAGCGGGCGGGTGGGGGAGGGGTCCAGAACCGTGGGTGCCAAAGCAAAGGCGGGCGTGGAGAGGCCCCAGTGTCCTGTGTGTTAGTGCGTGCGGGGGCTGTGGCGGCCTGCTCCGTGAGAACACAAACTCGTGCGTCCTGGAAACCCTGTGGTGGGAGACAGCAAATTGCTGACAGTAGCTGCCCTTGTGGGGGACGGAGAAGGAGATGGGATAAAGGCGAGATTTCACTTTTTTCCCATAATGCGCTGCTCTAGCGTTTGAGTCACACAAGGGGCCTGTGTTCAGATGCACGTGCACAGTCACGCGCCACGTACCGTCTCGGCCAGTGCCAGACTGACCGCACGACAGTGGTCCCGCAGGAGCGTGCCTTTTCTCTGCTTGGATGTGTGGAGATACACGGGTGCCACTGTGTCGCAGTGGCCCACAGCGTCCGGCACGGTCACGTGCTGGGCAGATGTGTACCCTGGCAGCAACAGGCTGCAGCACAGAGCCGAGGAGTGTCGAGGCTGCGCCATCTAGCAAGCACAGTCTGTGATGTCTGCACGACATCATCGCCCAACGAGGCATTTCTCAGAACGTAGCCCCATCGTTGAGCAGCACCTGACTGTGATTTTTTAAAATTTTAGATACGTACAGCCGTGATCTGTTCAGCAGATACTTAGGATTAAGACCCAGGCTCTGAGCAAAGTGTGCGGGGGACAAAGAGATGGCTCAGATGACACCCGTCCCTCCTTAGGGAGCACAGCCGTGTGCGTGTGCGTGTCACTCGGCACGTGACTGTCAGGCTGGCTGTAAGGACAACCTCCCACCCCACCCTGTAGGCCCAAAGGCATCAGCCCCAGCGGGGAGGTGGCCCTGATTCTGCCTTCCTGCAGTGGGGTACCCGGTCCCCCTACCTTTTTCTATGCCAGGCTATCCCTCCCCTTCCTTTGGGGTCCCCTTCTGAGGACCCCTCCCAGCTGTGCACCCATCCTGACCCCTCTGCCAGGCTTAAACCCACCTCGTGCATGATGCCACAAGCCCCCTCCTCCTGCTAGGTGCACCCTCCCCCCAGTATGTCACGCTCCCTACAGCAATGACAGAAGGAACAAATGTTAATTAGGCTGCCCTCACCATGTCCTTTTTGCAGAGCTGCTTCTTGGCAGGGAGGAAGTCTTTCTAAGACAGGCTGGGAGGGAGTCCTGCCCCAGCGTGGGGCTGGCACAGATTCCATGGCAGGGCTAGGAGGTCACTGATGGGCCAGGTGGTTGAGGAGAGGAGGTAAAGTTTGGACAGATCTGGACGTTTCAAGGTGGGAGGGTGGGAAGGTGGGGGCCACCCCCTTGGCAGAGGCCCAGATCCCAGCTGTTAAGCTGGCCTGGTTTCCGAGGATGGCCCTGCCGTACCGCCGCTGCGTGTCCCAGGGCAAGCTACTTAACTCCCCATGCCTCAGTTTCCTCATCCATGGGTCACTAATACTGCCTCCCTCGTGGCTTGGCAAGAGCGGTCAAAGGGGTGATACATGGAGGGAACTTGGCACAGTGTGTGGCCCGGCAGAGGACCTCAGGAATGACAGCAGTTGCGTTTGTACACAGGCGCAGCCCTGAGGTTCTGCAGGTGCAGATCCAGACCATCGTCACAAGTCAAACAGCACAATAAAGCGAGTCACACCAATTTTTTGGTTTCCCAGTGCATAGAAGAGTTATATTTACACTACACTGTAGTTTATTAAGTGTGCAATAGCATTATGTCTAAAAAAACCAATGTGCATGTCTTAATTAAAAAATACTTTGTTGCTAAAAGATGCTGACGATCATCTGAGCCTTCAAGGAGCCGTCATCTTTCTGCTGGGGGAGGGTCTTGCCTCCAAGCCGACGGCTGCTGACGGATCAGGGTGGTGGCTGCTGAAGCCTGGGGTGGCTGTGGCAATTTCTTAAACATAAGACGATGATGAGTTTGCCACATCGATTGACTCATCCTTCCACAAAAGATTTCTCTGTAGCGCGTGATGCTGTTTGACAGCGTTTGACCCACAGCAGAACTTCTTTCAAAATTGGAGTCGGTCCTCGCCAGCCCCGCCGCTGCTTTATCAGCTAAGTTTATGTAATATTCTCAATCCTTTGTGGTCCTTTCAGCAGCGTTGACAGCATCTTCACCAGGAGTAGATTCCATCTCCAAAAACCACTTTATTTGCTCATCCATAAAAAGCAACTCCTCGCCCGTTCAAGTTCTATCATGGGATTGCAGCAGCTCGCTCACATCATGGGGCTCCGCTTCTAATGCTAGTCCTCTTGCTGTTTCCGCCACATCCGCAGCTCCATCCTCCACCGAAATCCTGAACTCCTCAAAGTCATCCACGAGAGTGGAAATCAGATTCTTCCAAACTCCTATTAATTTTGATATTTTGACCTCCTCCCATGAATCATGAACATACTTAATGGCTTCTAGAATGTTGAATCCTTTCCAGAAGGTTTTCAAGTTACTTTGCCAGATCCATCAGAGGACTCACTATCTATGGCAGCTGCGGTCTTATGAAATGTATTTCTTAAATAATAAGACTTGATAGTTGAAACTACTCCTGCCATCCGTGGGTTGCAGAATGGGCGTCGTGTTAGCAGCATGAAAACAACATCCATCTCCTTGGACAGCTCCATCAGAGCGCTTGGGTGACCAGGTGCGTTGTCAGTGAGCAGCGCTATTTTGAAAGGAATCCTTTTTTGCTGAGCAGTAGGTCTCAACAGCAGGCTTGAAATATTCAGTAAACCATGCTGTAAACAGATGTGCTGTCATCCAGACTTTGTTGTCCCAGTTATAGAGCAAAGGCAGAGTCGATTTAGCATCACTCTTAAGGGCCCTAGGATCTTCACAACGGTAAATAAACACTGGCTTCAACTTAAAGTCACCAGCTGCATTAGCCCCTCACAAGAGAGGCAGCAAGTCCTTTGAAGAAGCTTTGAAGCCAGGCATTGACTTCTCCTCTCTAGCTGGGACAGTCCTAGACGGCATCTTCTCCCAATACAAGGCTGTTCCATCTACACTGGAAATCCGTTGTTTAGTGTGACCACCTTCATCCGGTCTCAGCTGGATCAGCTGGATGACTTGCTGCAGCTTCTCCATCGGCACCTGCTGCTTCGCCTTGCACTTACATTAATGTGTAACGGAAATGGCATCTTTCCTTAAACCTTCCACACCCACCTCTGCTGGCTTCGAATTTTGCTTCTGCAGCCTTCTCACCTCTCTCAGCCCTCACAAAATTGAAGAGAGTTCGGGCCCTGATCTAGATCAGGTTTTGGCTTAAGGGATTGTCATCTTCTATCCAGATCCCTCAAACTTCCTCCATATCAGCAATAAGGCTGTTTCGCCTTTTGTCATTCGTGTGTTCACTGGAGCAGCACTTTTAACTTCCTTCGAGAACTTTTCCTTTGCATTCACAGGTTGGCTACCTGCTTGGCACGAGAGGCCCGGCTTTTGGCCTGTGCTGGCCTTCGACATACCTTGCTCACAAAGCTTAACATTTCCAGATTTGATTTCAGGTTAGAGATGCGTGACTCTTCCTTTCCCTTGACCACTTAGAGCCTATTGCAGGGTTATTAGTTGCCTGATTTTCAGTAGTGCCATGTCTTGGGGAATAGGGAGGCCCGAGAAGAGGGAGAGCGATGGGGGCGCGGCTGGTCAGTGGGGCAGTCAGAACACACACAATGTTTATTCAGCTTACCGTCTTATAGGGGCACAGTTCAGGGCACCCCAAAATAATTACAATAGGAACATCAAAGATCACTGATGACAGATCACCACGGCAGATATAATAATAATGAGAAAGCTTAAAAGATTGTGTGAATTACCAAAATGTGGCACAGAGACACAAAGTGAGCGCGTGGGGCTGGAAAATGGCAGCTACAGACTCGCTCCACGAAGGGCTGCCACGAAGCTCCAATTGCAAAAAGCCACAATATCTACAAAGCCCAGGAAAGTGAAGTGCAATACAGCAAGGTCTGCCTGTAATTTGGGTCATTTCTCCAAACACCATCGAGTCACATTTTAAGGGCCCTTCGTGGTGAGCTCTCAGGAGCAGTGACTGAGCTCTCAGGAGCAGGGACTGTGCCTTACAGATCTGCAGACCCAGGACTTGGCCCCTAGTAGGTGCGCAAGGAAGCGTTTATTGCATGAGTTAAGTGAACAAAAGAAGAATAAAGAAAACTGGGCCGTATGGCTGACTATTGCTTTCCCAATGCAGGACACCTGAAATTGCTGGATGAACTATTTAAAATATGTTGTGATGCATGGACAGGCTTGTGGGAAAGTAAAGAAAACCTTCAGAGGCCAGAAAGGGCAAGAGTGCAATTACTGCGAGGCGCGTGAGCCAGCACCAGAGCAGCATTTCCATGGGGCATCTTGTCGACCCAAAGCTTGGATTTTCATGCACTGTGTTTGAACAGCAAGAGATAAAATCTGCACCTGGGCAAAGTGGGAGATCGAATTTGCCAACCCAGGCCAGGTGCAGTGGCTCATGCCTATAATCTCAACACTTTGGGAGGGCCGGGCAGGAGGACCATTTGAGGCCAGGAGTTCAAGACCAGCCTGGGCAACATAGCAAGACCCCATTTCTACAAAAAATTTTAAAAGTAACCAGGTGTGGTGGTGCACTCCTATAGTCCCAGCTACTCACAAGGCTGAAGTCGGAGGATCGCTTGAGCCCAGGAGTTTGGAGTTTGAGGTTGCAGTGATGATACCACTGCACTGTAGCCTGGGTGACAGAGTGAGACCCTATCTCGAAAAAAAAATTACCAACCCCACATAAAGCAGGATCCTCCAAATATGAACTAAGAAAAGCCTGCCTTGGCTCTGGTGGGAAAGGGGGAGGGGGTGGAAACAAGAAAGAAAGAAAAAGTCTCCCTTCATGAGAATCTTTTTTTTTTTTTTTTTTTTTGAGACAGAGTCTCACTCTGTTGCCTGGGCTGTAGAGTGCTGTGGCATCAGCCTAGCTCACAGCAACCTCAAACTCCTGGGCTCAAGCGATCCTTCTGCCTCAGCCTCCCAAGTAGCTGGGACTAC
>CAUYRT010076988.1:0-42003 GCA_963574885.1 Lepilemur ruficaudatus
CTATGATAATAACAACTTCACACATTTTCTTAGTTATGTTGCTCTGATTTATTTTTTTGGAGAATTATGCCATTGTTAACATTAATCATGAATGAGAGAGGGTCTATGCAATTTTAAATCATTTAAG
Organism: Lepilemur ruficaudatus; assembly: GCA_963574885.1. NCBI lineage: Eukaryota > Metazoa > Chordata > Mammalia > Primates > Lepilemuridae > Lepilemur > Lepilemur ruficaudatus. The sequence continues at coordinate 128 of CAUYRT010076988.1, forward strand.
AACTTACAGCCTGAGTAGCCAAAACGTATTCCATGGCCTGCATTTAATAGAAGAAACATTTTTTAAAGGCTCGGTGCCCATACCGTTTGGAAGGTAGAAATTACACAAAAAGTGCTGATTACAGCTTGACCTAAGCAATCATGGATTTCTTAAAAAGAAAAGTGTATTCAGAAGCAACAGTTTTACCTTATTACTTGCAGTTGTGTTATTTGAAATCAGCCAGTTCAACTTATTTTCTTTATTGTTCATAAAACACTCTCCTTTTTCTTAAAACATCATTTTTCTTGGGAAATGGATCCATTTAGCTGTCAACAGAAGCTCGGATTATTCTTTTTTAAAATTTTTTAAATGCAATCCTGTTCAGACTTAGTTTTCCAAACATATTATCTTCCTTCCCAGAGCAGAGAGAGCCTTTGAGCATGAGTGTCCTTCCAGTTTTTCTCGTAGTCTTCGGTGGTAAACACGGTTATTACTTCTTTGAAGAATCCTTCCACGATCTCCCTGACCAGTCCCATTCCTGTTTTACTCTCTTATCCCACCAACTATTTGCCACAGTGAAAGTTTTTATTTTGCAAGTACATTTGTGCTATAATTTGATTAAGATCAGTTTCCCTCACAAAAATAGAATTTTGCTAAGGATAGGAAATGTTGATTTTTATTCACTTTTTGTGCATTATGGGATAAATTGGGGAGAATTTAAAATAGGCACTGAATGAATATTGGATGAATGAATGAATTATTTAAAATGCCACCAAGTGCAGAATCATTTATGGAAAAAACAATGCTTTTCTAACACTGTTTTGCCTTTAGCACAGTTACGAATCTATTCAACTATATTGATATGAGCAGAGAAAAATGTAACTTATTCTTTTTATTTTTCTTACCAATATTGTGATATTCTTCAAGAATCTCTCCCCTCACTGATTTGCCCCTGGGTTGAGATGAGTGGCTCAATTTAATTTTTTCTTGTAATTTCATTCCATTTCAGTAATTCAATCAATTTTAGATCTCTGAGTCTCTGTAGATTTCAGCCCTTCCCCATTTCCTATATAAGTTGATTCCCAAGTGTTTGTGACAAGTTAATATGATTTTGAGAAGAAAATATGAAAATGTGAAGAATTTATTAATAAAATGACTACTTCTAAAAACAATTCCTATATGTTATACTGTAAACTCCTAAAGTACAGGGGCCCATGTCTTATTTTGTTTATTTTTGTTTTCCTATGATCTAACAGAGTAACTAGCACATAGTAGTTGCTCATTAAAATTTGTTCAATAAGTGAATTTAAAACAAATTATATTAATTGAATGAAAGGAAAACATGAATATTTATAAGTTTTTATAAGTTTCTGCAGAAATTATATGTTTAACCATTATTTAGAGAGTATGTTTTCAGTGCCCATCTTTGCTCTTAAAATTTGCTCTTTTAAATTTCAATTTCTAGAAAAATTAAAAAAATAAGTTTAAAGAAAATATCACCAAGAGTAATATTTTTTATTTAGGAATATAATTGTTAGCAGTGGTCTTCTCTTTCTGTCTACTTGTTTTACCAGCATAATAGGTGGTTCTTGTCACTAGGGTCATATGATATGGCTACGGCACATCCAATCCTTCACTGTGGGTTCTAGGCAGAAAGAAAGAGGGTTCCTCTGGGAGGCTGAGGCCAGAAGTACGCTTGAGCCAGAGACCTGAGCAAGAGTGAGACCTTGTCTCTACTAAAAATGGAAAAATTAGCTGAACATGGTGGTGTGTGCTGGGGAGGCTGAGGCAGGAGGATCGCTTGAGCCCAGAAGTTGGAGGTTGCTGTGAGCTAGGCTGATGTCATGGCACTGTCCTCAGGTCAATGGAATGAGACTCTGTCTCAAAAAAAAAAAAAAAAAAGAAAAAAATGAGAGAGAGAGAGAGAGAGGATTCCAAGGTTTTTCTCTCCAGAAAATTTATGTATTAATAAAAAATGAAGCCATTTGACAAGGAGTAAGTTTTTTTAGCTGGTACATTGTGACCCTGAAAAAAAAAAATCGAGATTCTCTCTGTCAGCAGGAAAGGAAAACCGGTATCAGGCAGCTAGAACAGCTGCCACAGGGAATAACTAGATGAAGAAAGGAAAAGACCAAATAAACATGAGCCTTGGATCGAGGTTTATAGCGCTGCAGATTTTCAACACAGAGATCAAATCTCAGCAGCAAAATTCTAGTGAAATAAAAGTCTCTCTTTTCACCCGTTGCTGCTCCCAACACTGCACAACGCTTGACTTTGCCTTGGCTGCCTGCCATGTGACTAATACGTGAACCAGATTCACTTTTCTTCACTTTTATACTGTTTCGGTTCCAGCATCAATATACATGACAGCTGTCCACTCCACCTTCGCGACTAAGAAAAAGAGTTTGGAAAGTGTAATTAAATATTTATAGCCTACAATAGCATTTTCTCGGAACCAAAAAAATGTATAGTTTTAGTTTGAGAAATGAAAATCTTTATTCATTGATTAGAAATTTGTGAATCAAACTAGAAATGAATGTCTATTTCTAAAATGCCTAGATTTTCCTTTGAGTAAGTTTGATTTTAATTTAAAATTGTTAAATTTGCTTCTCTGAGTTTTTAACTCTAGGATTTCTGAATTGAGAATATATAATAAATATGTACATCTAAGATATTTTTGTAAAACCCCATTCAGTAAAGTTACAAAGCCTAGATTGATTAAATTAACATATGTAGATAAAAGTAGAAATGAATTCTCTTGTTACGACCACAGAAATATTTTCTGAACCGCTTGGGTTTTATTATAGATTTTAGTGAAAATTTTCTGAATTATTTATACAGATTAGTTAAAAGTGAGAGTTCTGTTAAATATACATGTGGTGGAGGGACCCTATCAAATAAAGTAAAACATTTTTGACCCCTGGGCATGTAGGCATAATCCACATCAATTTTATTTTATATTTTACTATTAAAGAGTATACTTACCTCTATTCCAATTCACACAGTATAATTCTGGTTTCACATCACATGCAACTCTAATTTATCATTCACACAAAGAATGGTAATTAAAATACCTATGAAAATGAATAAATTCAAATATAAAGGAAAAATATTTTGGACATACTGATCTTATGTCCAGCAATCCTGCTAAGCAATGCTAATAATTTTTCAAAAATCGTATTATCTACAAATAATGACAATTCTCATCTTCTGAAGATCCTTACTAATTTTCTTGTACAATTTACTTACTATAATTCACAATACAATGTGAACAGAAATAGCACAGGAATATTTTTCTCATTCCTTATTTTAATGGAAATTGCTTTTAAAATATCACTATTAAGTGTGATGTTTGCCATGTTATTTAGTTTTGTGAGTGTCTTAGGTTGGGCTGCTAAAACTGCTTGCTTGGAACAGCAGGTATTTATTTGTCATAGTTCTAGAAATGGGAAGTCCAAGATCGAGGTACGAGCAGAAACAGCGTTTGGTGAGGGCCCTCTGCTGTGTCCTCACATGGCGATGTCAGAGAGAGGGGTTATTTCTCTTGTGTTATTTCTTATGAGGGCACTAATCCCATCCATGAAGGCTCCTCAGGACCTAATCACCTCCCAAAGGCCTCATCTTTAAGTATTTTTGCTAAACAATTTGTTGGTGATATTCTTTATGTTTTTACTCCTTGCTACATTTATAGTTACTTACATCCTCCTGCCAATTCCTAATGTTGTTTATATTTGGCTTTTCTCTTTTGCTCTTAATTTTTTTTCCCAGAGGCTTGTTAATTTTATTAGTTATTTGGCTTCATTGCCCTTCCTTTGACTTTCCTTTCATTAATTTATCCTGTTAAGAGTTTTATTTTCTCTCTGCTGTGTTCTTTGAGTTTATTCTTCTGTTTTTTTCCTAACTTCTTATTTTAGGTTTTTAGTCCATTAATTTTTAGCCAGTATGCCAGGTTTCAGTCTGAAACATAGGTTCTTGGCTCACCCATGGCCAAAGAATGACCAGACGCACCAAAGTGAGGCAAGCATGAAAATGAGGTTGTTCTAGGTATCAAATCTATGGTATCAGTGCTGCTTGGCCCGTGGGCTAGAGAGTTCTCTGCATTCTTTGCAGCTGGTGCGCTAAGTTATGATTGGCAGATTCGTAGGGTATTCCCTCCTCCCCCAGGTATGGCCATAGCTCAGGGCATGATCAAGGTGGGGCAGTTGCACCAAGGCAGAGCGCCCACTTTCATCCCTAGGAGACCCAGAATCCCTTGCTAACTACCTAATATTTCATTTCTTTTCCTAATTTAAGTCTTTAAGTCTATTTACTTCCCTCTAATTTCTACTGTGACTGCATTTACAGGTTGATAAGCAATATTTTCATTATCATCCAGAGCTAAAAATCTTATAGCTTGCAGGACAGTTATTTGTTTAGAGGTACATTTAATTTTTTTCCTGTTACTTGTCTTTTTTGGTTATTGATGATTAGGAGGTAGTAGAAAATATGCAATTGAAATTACAAAGATAAATACTAAAGAGAATATTAATCTCTCATCTCCTCTGGATGTCACTTTCCTCAAATGTAAAGTGAGGAGGTTGGATTGGATGGCTTCCAAGATCCCTTTCACTTCTAATAGTCTATGAATCACGTACAGTAGTCCCTCCTTATCTTCAGTGAATGTGTTTTAAGACCCCCAGTGGATGCCTGAGAATAATAGTCATAGAGCTGATACTTAAAGTCAGAGAGTGGCTACACCGATCACTATGGCAAACATGGAGTGAGAGAAGAGCCAAGAATGACTATTAAAGCATCTCGGGAAATTTTCTACTCATCTCTGTCTTTTTTTCCCCCAATTTGCAGACGTTTCTCTTATTACTCCCTTAAATCATTAAAATAACCTTGTAGCTGAGCTAAGAGAGAACTTATTTGTCTTCTCCTTGGGGAAGCTGTCAGGTCAGCAGTTTTCTGTTCTGGGTTCTTGGCATTCTCTTGGCCAAAGAATGACCAGACACAAAAGGAAGGCAAGTGGGAAACGAAGTTTATTGAGAAAGAGAAAGATAGTTTTATAGAGCAAGAGCAAGACACACTTGACACAGACAATGAACAGCCCCCTTGATGAAACAAGAGGCTCTGGTTATCCTCTGGAGTCCTGTTTTATACTGTCTGGATTGGGTCCTCTTCCTAGTTTAGATGTCACCATTCTGATGGACAGTTAATGAAATGATAATTAGCCTTAGTTTACTCTAGGTGGCTTTCTAGATCCTATTGAACCTGGGCTGGGGAATTCCCTGCATTCTTTTGCAGATTAGCAGGGGGTCCTCCTCCCTCCTGGTATGGCAGTTGCTGGGGGCAGGATTAAGTTAGGGCAGCACCAAGACTGGGCACCCACCCTTGTTTTCTATCCCATGTGGGGTAATTGCTCAAGGCAGCACCAAGGCAAGGTGCCCACTTTTGTCCCTAGGAGAGCTGGATTTTCCTCACTATCTGCCTAACAAAGCCACATGCAATTGTTGTTAAGGCTAATTTCTCTGGAAATAGAAGCTTGAAAGTCTTGGCCAGGCATGGTGGCGACTCACACCTATAATCCTAACACTTTGGGAGGCCAAGGGGGGAGGATCGCTTGAGGCCAGGATTGTCCAGCCTGGGCAACATAAAGAGACCCTGTCTCTACAAATAATAATTTTTAAAAATTAGCTAGGAGTGATGGCTTATGCCTGTAGTGCCAGCTACTTGGGAGGCTGAGTAAGGAGGATCACTTGAGCCCAGGAATTCAGATCATGCCACCATCTCCCAGCCTGGCCAATAGAGCAAGACTCCATCTCCGAAAAAAAAAGAAAAAAGAAAAAAAAAAACCCTTTTCATCCTCTTTTCAGTTTTCCAATTTAAAATATCTCTGTTGCAATAAAATCAAGGAGATAACTTGCCCTAGAGAAATGCTTGCTCCAGCTTTTAGTACTTTATTTTCTACCACCAGTATCCTGCCCATTAAGTACAGGCTTTCACTCCCACATCACGGTAGTCCCCACTTGATACCCACCTCATCTGTGGTTTTACTTTCCAAGGTTTCAGTTACCTGTGGGCAACTGCAGTCCGAAAGTATTAAATAGGGAATTCCAGAGAAAAATAATTTGTAAAGTTTTAAATGACGTGCAGTTCTGAGTAGTGTGATAAATTTCATCCAGACTGGGACATGAATTAACCTTGTGTCCAGCTTATTCATGTTATATACACTACCCTCCCTTTATTGCACAGGAAAAAACATAGTGTGCATAGAATGCAGTACTATCCTCAGTTTCAAGGGTCCACTGGGGGTCTTGGAACATGTTCATCACAGATCAGGAGGGACTACTGTGCATGACTCATAGGGAGTTAGAAATGAAGACGACCTTAGAAGCCAGCCAGTCCAACCTCTTTATTTTATATTTGAGAAAAATGACATCCGGGGAGTTGAGTAACAAATTTCTCATTGCTATTTCTTCATTAGCATCATCTGATCTACTTTCCTCCAGTGTTTCATCTTACTATGGATACTTAGTTTTGTTTCTGTCATTATATGAAATGCAAATATGATTATCACATTGTAATTCTGGACCCATCCTGTCTCATATAGGAAAACCCTAACTATCTACAAGGGCCTGAGAGGTTTGGCCCCTCCCTGTCCTTCCAGACTTACCCTGTTTTAGTCTTATTCTGGCTCCCAGCTCTGCCTCAATGAGCTTTTCCTTCCTGACGATCGCCTGCTTCAGGACATCTGCATTTGCACTTATTCGCTTTTCCTTCCTACTTAATTCCTATTTGATTTTCTGATCCCAGTCCTTTGGCAAGAAACTTTCTCAAGTTTCTTGAGAAAATCTTCCTTCACCTCCCTGACTCCGTCAACCACTCTATATAAATTTGCATAAAATAATCGAAACAAAATCCCCACAGGGTTTTTTTTTTTAATTTGAATGTTTATTTTCACATTTAAAAGTTATGATTATTTGGTAAATACAGTGCCTCACCTGCTAGGCTCTAAGTTCCATCAACACAGGGATAGCATATCTTTATAACAAGCTGCCTTTAAGCCATCTGACACGACATATTTGTTTACTAATAAGTATTGCCAGGCTAGACTTGAAACCAAGTAGGCCAACTGCGGGTCCTGTATCTTTCAAATGTGTCACTGTGTAGCATCAATAGAAACTCCTTACAATATACTTCTCACAAAGTCATTTTCATCTCCATCAAAATTAGGCAAATACATATAAATACTTTAATGAATTTTGAACAACCTGAAGTCAATAAAAATGAATGATAATAAGCCATTAGATTCTCATTAACTTATTGAAAGCCTGCTAACTTCTAAAAATGTACTATATCGGTTTAGTTGACGTGGTTTCTTTGTGTTGAAACCAGTTAGAGTGCTCATTAAAAACTAATTTCAAATTATAATTAATCTTATTTTCTGATTCAGTGCTATTGTTTTAGAAATAATATAATTACTCAGAGCATGATTTAAAAATTCTTAAAACAAAATCATGTTTTCCTTGGTAATCGAAATACAATTTTCTTCTTTTAATGTGGAAAGCATTGCTTACATTGATAATATTATCACTGTCATTATCAACATTATTGAGCGCTTGCAAGCCCCATGGGGAAATGTATCAGAGTGGAAAAATTTTGGCTGTAAATAATAAATTGAAGGAAGCCACTTAGGACCAAGATAGATACAAGAATAAATACACTGGAGTTTTGGAAAATTGCCATCATCATCTAACAGGTCTGCAATTCTCTAGGTACAAAAGTTTCTAGGTCTTTTCATTTTTTATGTACAATAGGTACGTGTAACGGATTGCGTATGTTCCAATAAAAAGAACTAGAGACACTTAGCTTATTTCAAGTGTAAAGATGTATTATGCTAAAGAAGGAGATAAGAAATAAGAGGCTAGAGTGTTAGCAGTTATAACATCCATCAGAATCAAAAGTAGCTCTAATAGGCAAACTGCAAGTCTGTGGGACATCAGTGACTCCCTGTACTGCCAGTTACATTGTCTACTGTCCTGCTGCTGAATATCCAAGTGGAATGTGAACCCACTTTTTATATAATAAAGCCTTGATATTCTGCCTGTAAAGTCTTAAATAAAACTTTATTTCTTGGGGCAGGCACTCTGGTCCATTAAAAATGGCTATATAATTAACATTATTCCGTATTATGCATAAAAGTTTATTAAGTTCAATGTCCCAAATTAAAACTTCATTTTCAAAACTACTTGAGAAGAACAAACTTAACTCTCATGAGAGAATGTTTCTACTTGCTCTTCTGTTAGATTTTATGCTTATGAACATCTAAACACCCATTCTTGTCACAAAGGCAATCTTCACTGAACATCTGCAGAAACATTTGGAATGCTATTGTTATGAGAGGAATTGTCCAAGTGTGCATGTTTTTATAACATACCATTATGGCTGGATTGATAGTCCTGAAAAAAAGAATCCTGAATACAGTATAATGCACTGTCTTAATCATCTGCCACTGTATATCAGATAAAATGACTTGTTTATGATAGAATTCTTCAAAATGGAAATGTGGTTGTCTTCTAGAGTTGCAAATGTTATGTCACCTGAAAAATTATTCTTTTGAAATTAACTTATTTGCTGAGAAAAGCATTATAAACTCTGGCAAGGACTCTAGCTATCTGTAAAGCATTCTTTTCTTTTTATTGGAATATACTATTTCATTTGTATTTTTAAGGCAAGAGTCATGTTTCCCATTATGTTCATTTGCTATCCCTTCCTCTCTCCATTGTATAGGGCTAAAACATAATGTTGGATTTTCATTTTTAAACATATCTGCACATTATGTTGAACCTTCTACTTCCCTGGATCATGGCTTTGTGTCCTGGAAGTGGAATAAAGTAGAATACTTCTTGTGGGTACAATATACAGTCACATGTACCCTATTAAATGAATAACGGTGGGAATATGTAAATCAGTATATAATATAATTGTTTTCATAAGTGAAAAATACAGTCTATATTTGCATAATCTGTTAAAGTAATTTATACTTTTATAAAACTAAAATGATTAAAAGAAATTTATAGTTTTAAAAATTGATTTTAAAAAACTGATTAAGACACTGATAGCTATTAGTTAGGAGCTGAGTTCTGATATCACGGGGTGGAGGGTGCCTGAATAACACAGCAAGGAAGAATTACTTTTTTAGATTGAGTTAAGCTTGAGTGATTACATTAAGATAGATGTAACATTAGCTTTTAAAACAGATTAAATGGCAGTCTTTCTGTTTTTAAAATAAATTTTCCTTATAATAGAAGTAAAACAGCTACTGAGAGACGATTAGTATGTTTTAGAAAATGGACATGATCTAAACATTGTACTAACAAGCAGCTATAGAGTTAAACAACTTAGGAATTTAAAATAGTTACATTAAAAAATTCAATGTTGTTTGTAAACATTGAAATATTTACATACATTGAGCAATGACGATTAATCATTCCACGAGATTCTTGAGAACTTTAATTCTGTGATAATGAATATCAAAATCATGGGGTTGCCTTGTTAGATAGCCAGTCTGTTCTACCTCCTCATTTATTTTCTTTCTAACCAAATCTCTCTTGTTCATAGCTTCTCAAACCCAGCTTCTTATTCAGCATCACACCCTTTCTCAATTTCACGTGCTTCTTGGGGGTACTTGTGTCTGGATCTTACTTTGTAGCCATAGCATTTTATCCAGGTGTGTTCCCTAATTCATTAAAAAATTCATTAAAATATTCAACAAATGTCTGCTGTAGATTTAATATGTGTAAATATATTGAAAAATTTGTAGTAATAGGCAGAGAGACGTGAAGAAGGCAGTTGCTGTTATCCTAATAAGGCAGATAAAAGAAGAAAACGCAAACACACACACTCACAAACACAGGTGCACATACATGCACACACCAGAAAATCTATAAAACCTGATGATAGAGAACTCTTTCTGCTGATCAGAGAAATATATTTAATATATATGTATGCATTATTTAGCACATTTTTCAATGTGCTGTATTTGTACTTTGGTCTTTACCATTAAGTGGGTAAATGTGGTCATGTACAAGTGTATTTTCATGTGGCTATGGATATTTAGTTGGGTGGGACAGTTTCTGTTTCCAATTGTATGTCTAGCTACATTGGTCTTTGTATGCTGAAACCATATTTGCATGTGAAAATTTCACTTGATGAAGAAGATACATTATACAGGTAAGTGAAAACTAGCTTAAGCTGGAATTTAAGAGTATGAATTAAAAAAAAAATCTTCAGTGTTTTCACATCTTCAATTGTGCTCTGAGGGTTTTCTTACTGAGATAAAATGAGGCTTCGAAGTTTTTTGTTTTAATTAAAAGACTGCTGTTATTCTGAGTAAAATTAATAGAATAAGCATTTGTGAGTTTCTGAGTTGACATATTTCAGCCTGGAGCCTGGAGCCTCCAAGTTCTACATAGGTTAAAAGTGTTCTGAGCCAATGGGAAGCTAATCCCTGCGATAAGGAAGGGAAAGATCTGTAAAGCTGAAAAGGACCCACAGCCTGAAACCGAGGCCAAAATGTGCTTTCTGTTTCCCCACCCGACCCCCGGTGAACTTGCCCATCCTGTCACAGACTACGCAGATGGAGACCAACAAGCCTCCTCCTTTACCCCCATGCCCGGCCCTGCCTTTCATCTCCCTGGAGCTTATTGTTCAAGGAAGAGGGAACATCAGGTGAGCCTGGCATCTTACTGAGCCAGTGAAGTGAATGAAATAATTCACTGTTCTATTGGGAAGAATAAACCAGAGTTGGAGAAGGAGACCTTTTCTCATGGAAAGTGGAAGGGAAATCCTTTCCCTTCTCTGGGTGTAGAGCTGGTACAATAATAATCATCCAAAACATGAGTGAAGAGAGAAAACATGAAGACTTCTTCCAGTGGAGTTGATTTCATGTTTATAGGAAACGTCAGGGAAAGATTTCAGGCGAAGAAGGTACAGCCTTGGGGCTGTCAGGCTGAGTGTCATGGCGGGCAATGGTGTAAATTCTTTAGGAGGATCACAAAGAAACAAGGATACAAACTATTTAAATCATGTTGACTGGGAGTTGATTCAGAGTTAAAGGAAAACAAGAAAGATTGCCGATGATGTGTGCCCGTCACTGCCAATGTTCAAGAGCAATTTGAATTATGTGTATATTTACATTTTAAAGACACGCCTTATGTAAAGAATCAGAAAATCATTTTGTGGCCCTATTTTACTTCCCATTTGCTGCACTTTATTTTTTCTACTTCTCTTGTTCATAGCTTTGGTCGCAAATTGAAAATGACAAATTCAGCGAAGTCTTACTCTTGCATGATATACTGGGGAGAAAGGAGGAGGGTGTATGTATATAGTAAGAGGAAAGCAGATTTAAAACTCAATTGTAATAATGTTTGTGTCTATACGCATTCATTAACTGTTGTTGATAAGACCATCTCTATCTCATCAAGCTACGTTTCAGTATATACGACCCAGGGTAGTTACATATGCTTGTTGTTTCCACCCGCCTTGCGTGTATAATAGCATTTACTCTGCTTTGATGCAGAGTATCTTTGAAAATTAGAATCCATTTTTAACTACTGTCAAAATTTTATGAGATGCAAGTATTTAATATTCTATAATGCTATAAATCCTATAGTACTGCCTGATAAAGTCACTTATCTTTAACACTTATTAATTCACAAGAAGGTATAAGCCTAGTATTTGCCACGCTATGCCTTTTTGTTGAATATATTGCTATAACTGGAGGCATAAGATGTACAAGAAACATCTTTTATAAAATGTCCTTTTTACACAGAGAAGATTCAGAACTTTCACTGTAGGAAATTTGGAAAAGAACAACTTTTCAGGAAGAAAATACGTGAAGTAAAGGTCTCAATGCCTAAAATGATTGATACTGTCGAGTGTGATCGTATATATAATATGCATTTTATATATATATTTATATATATAGAGATAGATAGATAGATAGGCTTTAAGTAGTGGTTGAATAACTATTTACCAATATTTGCCCTTATTAGAATTTAATTGCCTCAAGCTGAAATGTCTTATATTTTAATTAAAATTTTTTATCCTATTGAAGTGAATATATGTCTTTAAAACTACGGAAACATAATGTTAAATTTGACTGCCCTTCACATTTCTACCCTCAGAGAAAGCCATTATTATTGGTTAGGTAATTTAGTACTTTGTGTTGATTTACTTATAGAGGAGTATCTCTAAATACCTCTCTTTATTAAATATGTGAATTCATCCCTTTGTTAAAATGTAAAAAAATACAAATGCATATAGAGTAAACTTCAAAGAGAAAGAATCAGTTTTAGACCTTTTCTATATAAATTGTTACACAGTTACATTGACGACCATGATAATGACAGTTCCTCAAAAGGTATAGTAGATCTCAGTTTTTCCAATAGCTGCCAATTGTCCTAAAGTCTGCACATTTTCAGGAAAAGTCAAGTTTAGATTATTGGTGCTATTTTAATAATTTCAGAGAGAGAAATTAATCTATCTTTCTTGAAAAATTTAAACAAGGGTTTTGGGTGAGTTTAATTGAACTGAATAGAGGTTTGGATGATAATGCTTATTTTTAATATTAATATAATGCACAAATATCCACTGTAGTTTTCTAATATATCTCATGCACATTGTAGCCAAGTAATATACAAGAGAAGCATATTTTCCACACTATGATAAAGTCTTTCCTTACCATCTTCTTATACCAACAGCTGTATCAGGTAGAAGCAGCCCGGTGCAGTTCTTTAATTTAAATTGGAATATTTATTATAATAGAAAGTCTGGCCTTTTAAGAAGTGGGTCTGAATGTTGTCTGGTTCTTTCCATGTTGCTGCTCGGTGCTTTAGCCATTGTGTGAACCATGGGCTGCAACCTCTTTATCTAACCCTTAATGACTGTGACCAGTTTGTCTGCTTGTCCTTTGAACTTGTCCCGTTCCTAGTTTCTCCTCCGGATTGTGTCTGGGCCTGAATCTGGACTCTGAGCTCTGGCCAGGTGAACTCGGATAAAACACTTTGGTCCTGTTTCTTCAGGGCTTTTCCCTCCCAAATGTAGCTGTGATCCAGACACTCTGCAGAACTAGGGCTACGCTGTAGACACTTCCTGGGAGAGGAGTAGGCCTTCTTGTAAAGTTACTAATGTATGAGGGTTTGATAACTTAAAAAATTGAATTAATTGTAGTGGGAATATTAGGAGTTTTTAAAGAATTTATTATGCCTATTTTAAGTTTTTTTTTTATTGTTTAAAGGTTAAATTACATAGGAGAGTGATGTGTGTGGCAGCGGAGGTGGGGAAAATAGTATTTTCAGTGTTTTGGGTCCAACCTTGTATGTTCCCAACCGTATGTAATGCCTTTGTCCTTTCCTTCTTATGAAATCCCTTGAGAATAGCCCCGATCAGGTTAAAGATTACTTAGCCCTCTTGGATTTGAACTCCGGCTCCTTCTTTAAATAATCTTATTATCCAAATGAGCTTTTGAAATCTCACCTAGGTCATGCGCTTCCTTTCTCTCTGGCCAAGCTATACCAAACAGCCGTACAGCCGTGGCGCTGCTGTTTGTCATCACATTGGGGCAGTTAGTACAAAAGCTAAGCTGAGAATGTAAGAGTTTGTGTTAATGATAAGCCTGCAAAATACAGACGAATCCTCTGTGGGAGGCCTCATGAGAATATAACAATATGCAAGGAAAAAAGTCATACTCTTTTAGATTCCTAAGGCATGTCACTAAAGTACAGAGGACGGTCCCTAGGGGTGTGACTTTGGAAGTTAAGGAATCAACTCTCTAATTCTTGAAGAATCAAGTGCCATTGTGGGATATATTTTAGATATTAGGTGAGGGCAATGAAAATAATGTGCTATTTAATAAACAGGTTACACAAACAAGTTTACATGAAAATATTGTAATGCACATTGTAATACAACTAAGAAGAGAGCACACATTTTTAAATTTCTTTTCTTTTTCTTTTTCTTTTTTTGAGACATAGTCTCACTCTGTTGCCCACTGTAGAGTGCCGTGGCGTCAGCCTAGCTCACAGCAACCTCAAACTCCTGGGCTCAAGCGATCCTCCTGCCTCAGCCTCCAGAGTAGCTGGGACTACAGGCATGTGCCACCATGCCCGGCTAATTTTTTCTATTTTCAGTAGAGATGGGTTAAATTTCTTAAAATGTCTTAAAATAAGATATAAAATATAATTGCAGTTAATGAAATAAAACACTTAAAATGTAAGCTCATACATAATTGCTTGTTTGCAGGTAAGAATTAGAAAAAACACTCTGTGCATTAAGTGATTTAAAAGATTTCACATAGATGTGGAACCTAATTATGTGGTTTTCCAGTATCTCTCTGGTTAAATGTTACTAGCATATTACCAAAAGTGAAGGCTAGAAAACTGGAATCCATAAAAGTTCCTTGTGATGCCCACATGCTGATATATCTTTCCCTGTAATTACATGTTTTTATCTGTTCTAAGCAAAACACAAACTTTTAAAATGCCACTTAGCAGTCTTTTGAAAAGCAGGCAGTTGGCCCAAAATACTGCATTTATTTGAAGAGCGCTGTTCCTTTATCATTCAATTTTTCTTCTGCCTTCCCCGTTGTATCACATAATGAATTTGAAACCTATCTTTTTATTTTTCTGGAACTCCATTAGTGCTTCACAACCCAGGTAATGTAGTAAGTTTCTTGTACGCTGTATTTAGGAAGATCATACAGTGAAAAGGCTAAATTAAAACAATCTGTTGTAAGTTGATTTCTTTTCTGTATAGTTGCATTTTTTCAATTTTATGAATAGTTCCAGATTGTTATTTTATGAATTGTGCTAAATTGTTAACTCTCTAAATCTTTAAAGAAAAAGTGGAGTAAACACTTGTGTATTAAATCATTGAAAAATGACTGAAACCGTGAGAAAAATTAAACCTTCTTATTTTACATTTAAATATCTATGTTTTGTTTTCCTCTCAAAGATTCAAAATTGATTTATTTTATTATTTTACTATCTTAGTTTGAAAAGAATTTTAAAACCAGTAATTCTGGTCATGTACTCCATGCTTCATATTCCTTATAATTTACAACTTCACAAAATCCACACAATGTGTTTGTATTTCACTTTAGAAATGAGGGACCTGGATTTGTAAAAGGGTAAGGAATTTGACAAAGTCAGCAACTTATAACTCTCAGAGTTAGAAATTGAATCCAGGTACCACTCCAGATCCTATACTTTATCTACTAAATAATTTTTCTTCTTGTACCATCAAATGGTTATTTCTGTTTTTTAAGATACTATCCAAGTGGCCAGTCATTTCTAAAACGATTGTAATCTAAAACGATTATTAAGACTATAGTGTAAAGGTTTTTTTATAGATTTCCATGTGATGAGAAATTTTAGATAGGTTTCATGTGATTTCAGTCTATCAATAATGGCTATTGAACCAGATTGGTTCCAACAACATTTATCTAGTTGACTCCTATCAGTAGTCTGGCATATAGAATTTATCTGATTGTAAAATAATTTTGGTACAGGAAATTTCAAATTACATCAAGTAAGTATATCTTTGCTTTAAGAAGTCTTGATGTCCTGGGAAGGGAAAAATTAAATGAAAGATAAAATCATTAAGAATTCTGGGAGGCCAATGTGGGAGGATTGCTTGAGGCCAGGAGTTTTAAGACCAGCCTGAGCAACATAGTTAAACCCCATCTCTGCAAAAAATAAAAAAAAAAAACTAGCCAGGTATGGTGTGCACACCTGTAATCTCAGCTACGTGGGAGGCTGAGGCAGGCACATTGCTTGAGCTCAGGAGTTTGAGATTTCAGTGAGCTATGATGAGACACCACTGTACTCTAGCCTGGGCAACAGCATGAGACATTGTTTCCAAAAATATCATTACCAATGATGACTAAGTCAGTTTTTAGCACTTTTCATATTGGTAGATACTTAATTGATATGTAATAAATATTATCTTAAATTAATGAATACATTAATTAATTTAAAGGATTCCTGGATAGAGCCTCTTTTTATTTTTGATTATTTATGAATCTTTGGTTTTGAGTCACTGTTTTTTTGTAAAGTGAAAGAAAAACCAACCCATAGTTGCTTAATCAGAGTTAATTTTGGGGGTAGAGCTGACTCTAGGCAATTGGATTTAGAAATAAACAGAGCTCTCAATTTTTGACATCTCCTCATAGCTTAGTGCCATTCTGTGCTGTATTTGACTTCAGTCTTTAGCTTTGCATGGTAACAAGATGACAGGAGCAATTGTAACACCCTACATCCTCTCAGTTTTCAACCAAAAGGTCAATACCACTTTCTTCTCTCCCAAAATATTCCACAGAAGACTCATGGTGTACTTTTGGTCCTGGTGGAGAAAATATAGTAGTCTCCCCTTATCTGCAGGGGACACATTCCAAGCCCCCAGTGGCTGCCTAATACCATAGATAGTACCAAACCCTATGCATACTATAGTTTTTCCTATGCGTGCACAGCTATGACAAAGTTTAATTTATAAATTAGGGCCAGGCGTAGTGGCTCACGCCTGTAATCCTTGTACTCTAGGAGGCCAAAGCAGGAGGATCGCTTGAGGTCAGGAGTTTGAGACCAGCTTGAGCAAGAGTGAGACCCTGTCTCTATTAAAAATAGAAAGAAATTAGCTAGACAACTAAAAATGTATAGAAAAAGTTAGCTGGGCATGGTGGCACATGCCTATAGTCCCAGCTACTCGGGAGGCTGAGACAGAAGGATCGCTTGAGCCCAGGAGTTTGAGGTTGCTGCGAGCTAGGCTAACGCCATGACACTCTAGCCCGGGCAATAGAGTGAGACTCTGTCTCAAAAAAAATAAATAAATAAATTAGGGATAGTAAGAGATTAACAATAACTAATATTAAAATAGAACATTTATAATAATATATTGTAATAAAAGTTATATGAATGTGCTGACTGTCTCTTTTAGAATATTTCAGTGTACTATATGGTGAGTAACTGAAACAGTGGGGGGAAAAACTGCCGATAAAGGAAGATTACTGTATACACCAATGAATCAATCACTGTAGCCAAGAAAACAATCCTGAATTAAGTATAAATGAATTCCACTAATTGCATTAAATTGAATGTGAAGAAAATATTTTCCCCCAGAGAGAAACTCAGATGGTTTCGTAAAGGAGAATTAAAGGCTGGGTAACAAAATCATTTGCTGTAGGCTTCCAGAAGAATCTGTATAACTATTTTACTTTGGGTGCTGTATTTTTTACATGACAAACTTTTGTAGTGTCGGAAAATTATGTTTTCATATGAAAGAGAAAAATTCCATCTTAACGTATTTTTAATTTGATAAATAGTTAATTTAAACATGCTATCATCTATCATACTTTTATAATGTGTTATTAAGAATTATAACATATATCGGTGTCCTAATGAAATGAAGAGTGTGCGGTGTGTATACATCTGTTTCATTGTTAGTTTGTGCTTCTTTTTGTGCTTAAAGGTTATCTTTCCATTGGCTGCACAAGAATTTCTGTATCAATTCACAGTCGGTACCAGAATATTAAATTGGGGAAACTTAGTGGAATAGAGCCTGATCAGTCTAAATTTCCTTAAGTATTTCTGCCTGAATTTTATATTGTACAATTAATATATTTTTTAAAAAAGCCATTTAGCTTTTATCAGTTACTCAGGATCTGTTGGCCTAGTTTCAAAACTTGGTCTCCTGAGCATAATGGACATAATTGAAACCCTTGTTAAGTTTTTCCCTTTTAATGATAATATTAAATGACTTGTGGAGTAGCAAGGTAAATTCGCTGCCCAGATCTCAAAGGGGTAGGCCACGATTTCATTTTGCTGTCTTCTACTATTTTATTCACAACATTTAGAAAGTTTATTAAAATGATTTCAGTCCTTTGACTTTGTTTTCAGATCATTGCTTTCTATGGTAACTTGGGTTTTTGTTTTATTTTCATAATTTTCTCTTTATAATTGAAAGCTAAAAAAAGGGGACCACAGAGAATGAAAAACAGAAATGCACTGATTAATTCTGTGATTTTGCTCTTCTGAACTATGGATTGAATAAAACAATAGAGAGTGTTAGCTTGGAACTACAAAAAGCTTTGATTTTTTAAAAAGTTCTAATTATTAGTTTCAAAATATGACTAACTGCAGTTAATGTTAAAAGTAATTTTAATGGGTTTCTAGTGCAAAAAAATTGAATACAATTAAATATACACTGTACTATTTAGCATGTGCATTTAGACTAAAATAATAGTTATTGAGTATATTTCTTTTACTTGGAGATTATAAAGACTTTTACTAGGGATTTTGGCATTGTGTGTCTTTATCAAATTATTTTTAATGATTTTGTGCTCCTACATTAATCACTACCATATATATAAGTAGTAAAGGGCACAGATCAAGAGGAAAGGATACAATTAAATATAATATACAGGGTCACATTTTTTACTACATAAAAGTGAATAGGCTGAAAATCCAAAGAGTATGAAACTTCCTGGGTTAATTTATCTGGCGCTACATAAGATGGATTTCTAGAAAAACAAAGTATCATAAACTTTATTATTATTTTTAACATATTCACTTTTTGTACTCATTAATAAATTGTCCAGTGTTTATTGAATTTCTGAGATCTAATAGACACTGTCCTAAGTGCCCCATATAATGTCTTATTTGGTGCTCAGAATATCCTTGTAGGGTCAATAACGTCCCATTTTACAGATGAGGAACTAGGTCATAGAGTAAGTAGCTTGCTTAAGGTCACATGAGAATCGGAGTCAGATTGTTATGAACTCTAAAGCTTGCTCTTTAATCTATATTGATCCGTATTATCGCCAAATGTCTCCAAAATCTAAATCTCTGTGTAAGTAATTTCTTTTGTGAAATACAAATATTAAGTAAAAATGTGTACTTCATATTTTTAGGTAGTGTCGACCTTTATAAGGAGAAATGTTTTGACTTAAAATGGAGAAAAGACTAACACAAAAACTTAAGCTATAAAAGAGGAAAAAATGGGCAAATAGTATTCCCATTTTAAAAATATGATATAAAGCTACAACCATTCTGGGAAATTCAATGAAAAATATCTATTAAATATGAAGATTTTTTTAAATTCTTAATATTGAAAGATTTATTATTACTAGAGTGAGAGAAAAATACTGACACAGAAAAATTTAATAGAAATAACTAAAACTTATGAGGGTTAACTCTGAGTCAAGTACCACCCTAGGCACTTCTGGTGTATTGACGTTTTTAATATTCACAGTAACTTTATAAGATAGTTAATATTATCATACTCATTTCTAGATGAGGAGATTAAACCCTAGAGAGGTTTGCTAAGTTGACAAGGTCCTGCAGTTAGAGTTAGGTCAGAGGTGGAACTAGAATTTAAACCCAAACTGCCTCACAGCTAGACACACTATGACTTTATAATGCTATAAAGTGTGTGCTCATATGTTGAAAATTCACCCAAGTATAAGGATTGAAGTACTGTTTTTCTCAAAGTGTTAAATCTGTTGAAGTTTCTCAGATTATTCCATGTATACTACAAATTAGACACTAGTTTTTATTTCTTTTATTTGTGGCATATCATGTTCCTTATATTTTTCTCCATAAAAACAAAATGAAAGAAAAGATAGGGTATTCAGGGTCTAATTTTGCATTGGTACTTCTGAAATGTATCAATTCCGTGTAGGTTGTACACCTATTGCCAGGCATGGTTATATAGACTTTCCCTAGACACGTTCCCCACTGATAAATGCATGTGTCTTTTTACTTGTTTTATTTGATTTACATGCAGAAGAATTATGTGCTTCATCCTTTTCCTTAGGAATATTTATGTTGTCATTTAAACATCTTGATTAGCTCACTACTTCTTTATCTGAACAAAAAAGTTAAATTTATCATACTTTTATATGTCAGCAAGTAAATGACATTCCAGTGCTAGGATTTAAAATTCATGTGATAATACAATTTATATACATTTTATAAATTTATAATAAAATATTTAAATTGCCTACTTGGTAATAACAAAGAAAACAAATAATAAAGATTAACGCTTTTTTCTCTTTTGCCAAATTTCTACTGAAAATTTCCTTATCCTACATTTCAGTACCTGGGACAACACTTGAAACATATTATATGCTCCACACATTTTTTTTTTTTAAAACTTAAATTGTATTTAATTCTATGATAGGAAAACCTTTTCTCATTAACTTAAAATAAAATTCCACTTTATCTGCAGAACAGCTTTTTCTGCCTTAGCTAAATGTATTTCTTTTGCTCAGCAAACTAATATTAATACAAATTTATTCATGCATCAGAAAAACGTTTGAGCAAAACAGCAAAAATAAACCAACTAGACAATGATATACCATTTTATAGAATATATTCTTTAGAGATAAAAGTAAATCTTTCTTGTGCTAATGTCTATGCAATAATGGCCCAAGTGTGGGATCATTAACTTGGATTATGGCAAAGCTGACTGTGGTTGCTCTGAATTTAAGGAATGCTGGTGTACAGGAGACTGTGGTTTCCATCAGTAGTACCTATTATTTCTTTTGATAGAGCTTCTATTCTGTTATTTCTTCTGATGAAGTTTTACTGTGGAGACGATAGGTCTTTAACACCTTAGCACATTCAACTTCCGACTCTAACAAAGAGGAGACACTAGACTAAGCCCGCTAGCAGGCAGTAAGATCTGTCTAAAATTTAGTAATACTGGTCTGTTTTCAAGGTATTTACTTTTTATGATTATAGTCTCTTTATGGCAAGTGATGCTGATTTTGCATTTATGCTAGTGGAATGAGATTTCCTCTTCAAATACACGTAAATTAAAATCTGAGTTTATTTTAAGAAATGTAAAAGTAAATAATAGGTAGTACAGTGATATGCTATTTGAAGGTGACATGTGGAAGATTGAGGTTTGGGAAACTGCCATGTATCATCAGAATATTCAGCAACTATGGTCTGAATGTTTGTGCTACTCCCAAATTCATACGTTGAAACCTAATCCCTAATGTAATAGAGCACAGTCACTGGATTGTAAGATAAGAGTATGGTTAATTTTGTAAAACATTGCCAAACTCTCTTCCGAATTGGCTGTACTATGTTGCATATCCACTAGCAATGAATGGGATCTCCTGTTGCTCCACATTTTTACCAGCATTTGATGTCAGTGTTTTGGATTTTAGTGATTCTAATATGTGTGAAATGGTATCTCATTGTTTTAATTTGAAATTCCCTAATGACATATGAGGTTGAGTATTTTTTTGCATGCTTATTTGCCATCTGTATATCTGTTTTTGTGAGGTGTCTAGTGAGATTTTATGCCATTTTTAAATTGTACTGTTTATTTCTCATTATTGAATTTTAGGAGATTTTTATATATTTTGGATACCAGTTCATTATGAGGCACATGTTTTAAAACTGTCGTCTCCCAGTCTGTGGCTTATCTTTTCATTCTCTTCACTGTGCCTATGGCAGAGAAACAGTTTTTAGTTTTAATGAAGTACATTGTTCTACAGATGAGGACACTAAAGTTAAAAGAGTTAAGTAACTCACCTAAATTTACCACCTTAGAAAATTCCATAGCTGGGACTCAGACTCATTTGCATCTCACCCCCCAAATCCATGCTATTTTTAAGGAAAAATAACATTCATTATGATTAATCATATAGTGGCACCATAGAGTTTGAGATTTTAAATTGAAAGAGTATTTAGAAATCCTGAGTTTTACAGTTGACTGTGTTATGTAATTGATGGGTGAGGAAGACACTTCTCTCAAAAGGCTGCAAAATGAGCATACTAATGCCATTTTTCTTCCTAATTTGTTCTTATAAACAATTGAATAAATGCATATATAAATAATATGAAAAATGATCTACTCAAAAATTATTTAAACTAAGTAGACATTAAGACAGCTCTTATTAAGTGCTATTCACTACTTTTGTGTACTTGGGATAAAAATGAAATGGTATAGAGATGAACTTTCAAACAGAAAAAAAATGGGGGTATACACCTTTGCAAGAAAAAAATTGGCATGTCAGAGCTCCATGCAGGTTTAATAAATGTAGAAGACATCTTCAATTTTTATACACTAAGTCACCCTCCTGGCAAGATACCTATCTCTTCTCCTATCCTCTCGTCCTCTGGCTCCAGGGATAGGCACTATGACTCAGGCTCAGCCCATAAGAGGGTCACGACCACAATAACCGATTTAGAAGACGGGTTATGACACAAGCCTTCTTTTAAGTCCGTTACTGGAGAGGGAGAGAGAGAGAATGTTAATGTTTAAGGTTATATATTTGAATATGTCAGGAAGACTGATTTAAATAGTGTGGCTATGTGAATTAATTTAAGATGAAAGGCTAAGCTTGGAGTTGACGAGATGCTTTAGCATTCTTGAGATGGCTGGTACTTAAACAAGGTTTTGAAGAGCAAAACCTAGACAGATGAAACCAAATCTTATCACAGAGAAGGGACTAAATGGCCTTTATTGGTAGTCTAGCAGATACCAGATGGAAACAAATATTTTACATATACATTTGATTAGCTTAAGGAGGAAATTACTTATATTGTTCTTGGCTATTAACTTGGTTAGAAACATATGTTAAGATATTCATTAAATTTTAAAAGCTTAAGGAATTTTGATGTCTTTTATGGTCTAGCACAAATAATGAGGACAAGTGAAGTGATGTGAGTTTTATTTTAGGAAGAAAATTTCAGAAAAAAAGATGGATTGGAGGCCTGAGAGATTAGAGCAAACACCACCACCTAGGAACTTTTAATTTAATTTAATTTGGGGGGACAGAGAAAGACTATATTGTCGAGGTGAGAAATGATCAGAATTTTAATTGACATAACAGCATTGAGAAGGGCTGAAAGTAAGGAAGATCTGAGAGGTATTGTAAGAAAGAATTGACAAAAAATGATGTATGAGGGAGATGAAGTAGTCAACAGGTTTCTATTGAATTTAGGAGAGTGCAGGATTTAGTAACGGAGTCAGTAAGTAGAGAAGAAGGATGATACTAGCAGATAAGAGGAATTTTTATGAGAATGCTAATTTAATTATAAGATGCGCGTGAGGTAACATAAGCGTTTTTGCTCTGAAGATCCGCATTTGCTCATGCATTATTTCAAAAAATGTTTATTGAACACCTAATTATGAACCAAGTACTGTACTAGACTCATTTTCTGCTTTTGCGGACCTCATTGTTGTGGTCATGGGATGCAGAGATCAAACAATTGAATGTATACGCTACATAAGTTGGTAAAGATAAAATATGCAAAGAAAAATAAAGCAAGGGATTTGGGGACTATTTTACAATCCCGGTTAGGGAAAGTGTCTCTGAGCAGGTGTCTGATGAAATCGAGGGAGTGAGCCATAGAGATATCTGGGGAAAGAGAATTTCGAGCAAGGAAAGAAAATAGCAAAGGCCCTGGGGTCGGTGGGGGGGGCACATCTGAGAAAGAGCAAGGGAACGAATGTGGCTGCAGCGAAGTAACCCGGGGAACATGAGGTCAGAGAGGCTGAATGCCTTGGAAATTCTAGAAAGGGGGTTCAGAGAAAGATCTTGGGGATTATTGCAGAGATTGTAGTTGTTTTCTAGAAATGCCTCTTCCCTTTTTCTGTAGCAGTAGATACTGTAGCTGAGCCCGATGATTACCTTGAGGCTAAGTACGACCGCGAGAGTGGAGACGCTGGGGCCGAAAGCTCACGAACGGGACTGCTGGTCTGTGACATTTGCCCTTCTCCTTTTGTTCTTTTCTCTGTAATATCATGCTAGTGTGTGCCAGTGTGATAACTGTCATCTTAGACAATTAAGACAAGAAATTCCCTTTGACAGAGGAAAAAAAAAAAAGAAAAGGTATCTCTGAGCCCAGATGCTTGAAGACCTTTCTGAGCACAGCTGCCTTACTAGTTTATATATGTGTGTGAGAGAAACACATATAATTTGAAGCCCTCATTATTTTGTGTTTTCTGTTACTCACAGTTTACCTCCGTGATAATTAATGCAGGAATCGTGGTCGCAAGGGTTATCGGAGCTCAGGCTCTCTGAGTTTGCGTAATCGCCCGCAGAGAGTTTACAGAGTAAGACAGGCCTAGAATAGAAACTCTAGAGGCACACGGAGCCCAGAATACATTTTCCCCCTCCTCCTCCTCTTTCTTTTTATAGGTAAAATCTGCCAGATTCTCCAAGACGCAGCTCAAATGTAACTGTCTTTGTGAAACTGCTAGTAATAAAAACTCATCCCGTTTCTTTAAACAATCAGAATTGATTATTTGCTTTGCCGTGTTCTTCCTGTACTCTGACTCTTGTTTAATTTTGCCTCCTGCTGTATTCAGTTATGTCCATGCACCACTCTGTGAATGCGGTGTGAACTCCTGAAAGAGCCTGCTAGCCTCGTCATTTAAAAAAAAAAAAATCCAAACTCTGTTTCAGACCCTTATCATACCTGTCCTGCGTTCCTGCCTCAGACTCCCAAGAGATCTTCTTTTACCTCATGTGCTGTCCTGTTACTGGCCACAAGATACTCCTCTACTTTTCCTACAAATTTGCATTCATGGGTCATTCCCTCCAAGAAACCAGGGTAGATAAAATACTCTCTTCTACACCCGATATTTCGAGCATAATGCTATTGAGTTAAGAGTCTGTAAAATCGTTGGAGACTGCTAGTTTACCAGTAGCAGAGTGACTTACTCTCAAAACATTTTTGTCTAAATGAATTGGAAGTAGAAGTCATCTAGATTGATTGAAGCGTAGGATATAGGTGTGTGTGCGTGTGCGTGTGTGTATGAGAATGACAAAAAATATGAAGGAGAGAGGACATGAAATATAAAGGTGCCAAAAATAACTAAGGAAAACGCGAGTGAAACAGCTGAGTCAGTAACTAAACTGATTTGTCAAGGAATGAATCAAACACCAGGAGCAGGCAGCTGCTTCTGTGACAGTGTCCTCTGTTTTCTCCCCCTTTCCTTCTATCCATCTTTAATTAAGTGAAGCTATATAAAAATATCACATAGCTGCGTCTGACAGATAGCTAGGGCTCAAAAAAATATCCCCAATTAGAATGAGATTTTGGAGAACAACCCTCGAAAGATATTTGTATCATTCCTTTTGATTAAAGAAGTCACTGATCCTGTTAATGGACTAATTTAGATACATGCACTTCAATATTCTGTGGTCAAAATCTTATTGCTATACTCTTTTAAATGGCAGGAGTATTTTTTTTCCAGGTCGGAAAAAATTCTTTTTCCCCTTTAATTTAGGGATAAATGACCTTCCGGTTTGGGGTTTATATGACTTTAGATGAAAACCGAGTATCACAAAAGAGATTCTGACTGTAACACATTGATTTGGCTCCTTAGTCTACTGTATTGATTATACTTTATAGTCTCCTTGATGGCTCAGCACATTTTGGTACAATATTGACAAAATTTAACTCCATGGATTCCAGGATACACATGACCTTTTCAGAAAGTATATATTATCATAAGAACATAAAAGAACGGGATAATATTACAGAGAGCTTGAATACTACATATTTAACTGCAAAACAGCTATTACTATAAAGTCTTTAAATAATTATACTTTGGTTTATGTTTTTACCCTTGTTTGAAATAGTATACGTAGGCTAATTTTCTTTAGTTTGGAATGCAAAGTTATCCTCATTTTTATGTGAGGTGTGAAAACTCTTCCATAAATATTTTAACTTAGATTTATAAAACCTTTTTATTGGAAATACACACTAGATTTTTAAGTTTTAATAATTTAAGCAACCCAAAAAGTTGCCCCAAAGGAAAAGAACATTAGCGATTTCATTTAACATGCTCCTAACTGTATATTATATGAAGAATTCATTCTCATATTTAGTCTAGAAAGATTTTTAACAGGAGTTGCTGAGTTAATATCTTTAAATATTTCATTAGATCTTTCTTTTTCTAGTACAGGAGATCCATAATTTAGGTTATTAATCTGTGGCTACCTGTCCTTTGTCAAAGGATTAATTATTTTCTATTATTCATTGCATTTCCCCCCAATTTTGAAGATATTTATCATAAAGTTGTGAATCTCAGCTAAGTTTAAAGGCATCAAATTATGAAGTTTAATTTTCCCAACTGTCACCATTAACAGAGTTTTTCCTGTGATGTGGCTTCTTTGATCTTTCTTAAGACTTGAGATTGTGTGAAGAGATAGAGATGGCCGTGAGTATAACTCTCAATGTCACCAGAGTAACCTTCTAGCTACTGTAAAGTTAGCTTGGGATCCACAATATAGGTGACAAGTGACAAGTAATATCTTTAGGACATATATTAAACAGTGCACCCTACTTCCACCAAATTATGTTCATAGTTTAGTGTTTGAGGCAAGTTTAGGTAAATTTGCATTTCTGATAAACAAACTTTTAAGGATATTAGTATTTTAATTGCTTTGGAGTGGCTTTCAATGCTTTCCCACATATGTATTATTGGGTCATTGGGAAAATATTACCATAACATATAAACAGACTGACGGGAGGTAAGCAGTAAATACATGCAAACTTGTTCATTTTCTAATTCAGCAGACTAGTAGGTAAGTTCCAAGAGAGAAAGGATTATGTTTTTTTTTTACTATTTCACTAATACAATGAAGAACTCATTAGGTACCAAATAAATACCTATCAAACCATTAATGAATACAAGAGGCCAGGTGAGAGGTTGGCTGGCTGTCAGATTACATATTATTGGATAGCTATAGACTGATTTTGACATTATTGGCTTATTGCATTCATTTGGTTTTGTTTATTGTCAGAAATCTCATAACAGTGTGTACCTGTCTATCAAATATATCATGAAACACCTGGACATTTTGAATTATCTGTCTTGAATGCAAACTTGAAGTATTAATTTGAATAATATATTACATTTCATATCTTTTATATAGCATATTATACAAAGTAGGTGATTTTTTTTAAACTTAAAAAAAAATGTTTAAAGAGTGTCTTGACCAACCAGTAAGGTAATCAGTGTGTTATGGTTCAGTAGAATAGAATTAGAATTAGACTCTTTATAGCGGAACTCATAATGCATATATTTATTAAGTAATTGCCAAGTTAGTAATTTGTAAAGAAATATTGGTTTGATGATATATTGATTTTAAGCAATTAAATTATTCTTTCCTTATTTAATTCATGCACAAAACATTCGCAGGGTTTGTACTGTCAGTCACTTTGCATGGGGCCACTTTGTGACATGGGTGGTGTGGGAAGGTTGGGGAGGGAGCTCCATGACCCTAAGACTACAACCCACATAGGGAGTTAATGTTTTCAATGGATAGGTCCACGTTTTGGACATGAGTGGATTCTCCAGTGTGTGCAACAGCGCCTAGACTATGGGATGATCCCAATGGATATGCAACTGGTATAAAGATTAATGTAAAATTAGGGTACAATAAATCTTTGTATATTTATCAGTTGGCTTCAACAGTTATCAATTTATGGCCAATAATATTTCTTCTAAACTTCCAGCTATTCTTTCTGCTAAGACTTTGAAAACAAATCCTGATACTGTATCATTTATCTGTACATAGTTTAGTGTGTATCTTTAAACAAAAATCACAATGCTAATATCACATAAAAATAATTAATAATGTTTAATACCATCAAATATTCAGTTAGAATCTACATTTCTCAAATGTCTTATTCTTTTAACAGCAAGTTTGACTCACATTCCAAATACAGCCCATTGAAATCGGTTAATATGTGTCTTAAATCTCTTTCAATAGATTGTCCTGTCTCATGATTCTCGGCCTTTGAAGTGAACAGAACTAGCATACGAGTGAGTGAGTGTGTGTGTGTGTTTCTGTGTGTGTGTGCATGCATGTGTATATATGCTACACCATAAATTCATACTGATACGTTCAATTCAAATTTGGAATTACAGTGCTTTAACATCATCTTACTGAATTTGCATCTCCATCTCCTTTCTCTCATGCTGGAAATTCTAGTACTTAATAATACTATACAATTACTTTATCCCATACTATATAAAAGAGTTTTGATACACATGATCAATATCACAATAAACAATATGATCACCAAATATAGTTTATAAACTTTATTTTCTTTTGCACTTATTTTGAAATTGAAATTCATATATTAACTCAACGGGTTAATTTGCAGTAATCAGATTGTAAAAAAAGCCAAAATATGAAGTATACATATTAATTGTGTTCTTTAGGTTGTAAGAATGAGACTCACGGAAATTTCCTGGAAAGAGAGGATGGTTGTTTTGATAAGGTACAGGTGTTATGGCAATGGAACTAGAGCCTAGGCAATTCTTGGGATTGTTCTTTCTCTAAATTTTTTTTCTAGCATTTTTGTAGAATCTGTGGAATTCTCTTCATATTTGCTCTCTTCTCCTTGGGCTTGCCTTTTCATGGTTTCTGCTCTCTTACAATTCTATCTAATATAGGACATTGTGGCCACTTTCACGTGTTATTATAGCATGGATTTCCATTTTTCCCTTCCACTATCAGTGACTTCCCTCTCTCAACACTTCCTGGTCCTCGGGCTTTGCTTACTAGCTGCCTCTGGTATTGCATATCCTTGGGTCACATGTCAACCATCCATCCCATCCATTCACCTGTGGGGCCTCACCTGGAACTGCTCCTTAAGTAATTGTTGTGGTTATTTTAGAAAGAGTTCTGCATGTGGCAGACATTCTAAAGAAAGATCTGGCAAGTTTAGCATACTTTCAGGAAATGTTTTCAATAACAAACATGTCTTACTCTTTTGAGTGGGCTTGGATAGTGTTTATTCTTAGCCTCTGTTATTACATAAAATATATGGGAATAAACGCAGTATGTACAATTTTCTTACGTGGATATTTGGTAAAGAAATAATGACAGTATTTTTCCATGGGTGGATGAATTTTAAGGAAGTAATTTTGTAACTTGCATAAAGTAATTTTTTTTTATTGCTGCCATTCCCTTCTATTTTCTCCCTAGGATGTCAGATGAGATAACTAAAACTTTTATGCCAAGCGTGTGGTCAGATCCATAACTTCCATTGAGTTCTGTTCTTGTTCAAAGCAGCAAATATTAAATTCAGTGTTCTCAAATATTTACTCACAGTAATATGCTCCATTTGGTCTGCACTGTGATTTTTGGCTCCTACTTAATAATAGTTATATGCCCTTAGCAAATACAACAGCAGGAAGACCATAATGTTCAAAACAACAGACTGGTTAAATGCGTAGTAAATTTTTTTCTTTCCTCTTTCCCTTTACCAGTTTAATATTTTGCTTCTGGAATTCCTGGCCGATTTGCACATTTCTACTGCTTAAAAGTATACATTTTAGTTGTTTCTTTTAAAAATACATAAGATATATGTTTTATGATCAAGGTTTTATCATGATTTATTTATCTATTTAAACTTTATTGATCTATATTGTCTCCTAGATTCATAACTGCCATATACTTTTGCTGATCAAGTATTTATGATTAAACTATTTTAGTTTGGTAGTGATTTCATTTACTTTAATCGGTCTTATGCTGGAGAGAGAGAGGAGAATGACTCTATGGTTCACAAAATTTTCCCTGTAAAATCAGTTCCTATTGTTTTCAGAAAAATGATTTTACTCTGTTGGGAGTTTAGCTAAGTTGTCAACATAATATAAATATGGAATCGATTAATCCTTGAAGTGGAAAGGAAGCATGAAGAGGCATTATTGATGGGGAGATGACTTCTCAATCCTGCCGTGGTAGGAAAACACAGAATCCTTCTGTGACACATTGCTTTACTTGTTCCCAACCGTTCTCTTGTTTTCTTATGCGAAGGCTTTTTCACATTCATCATCACGTGACTTTTTATTTGTTTTATAGACAAAGTCTTTATCCCTGTCCTTTTAATTTTGGCCTTGGCTCTGTAACCCAGTTTGGCCAATGGATTGTGAGTGGATGTGATTTATGTCACATCTCGGCAGAAGAGTTAATATGCATTGCTAGGTTCTTCCAGTTCTTTTTGTTCTTTCCCCTCTACTTTGAATATGGGATACTTCAAAGAGAATTTCTCCTTTAGACTTCGTGATGAAACAAGGCAACCTGTAGATCAGAGGTGCAGCAGACAACTTCAGTTTCCAGCATGTAATTAATATTAGAGAGAAATATGTGCTATTGTAAGCTATTGAGATTTAGGGAGGTCTTTTTACTTGAGCAAAGCTAAATAATATAATTCCTCATTTTTCCAATTTGTAAGTATTTTTGACTAATTCTTTCATTGTTTTGTCTCCAGAATTATAGTTTGAGGTGTCAAGTTCCTGTAAGTTCTTTAAATTTCTTTTTATTGTCTGTTTTCCACAAGGTAGTTTGTTAGTAAGTGTTTTAGGGGTTAAAGATATAATGACTAGATGGAAGATTGGATATAAATGAGATAATTAAACCCTTCAAGTTAAGCAATGTATTATCCAGGTCAAAAGTATCTCATAATGGTCACTTAATTTGTAGTTTTTGAATTTGGGATTTCTAAACAATTACTTCTAAAATATACTATAGTTACTATGGTTTCTTAAAATGGATATCAGGTTATTTAACCATATAGACCACATGCTCAATCACTGCCTGTTAAATTCTAATTAATTTGGGGATATAAAACTTTAAATATTCAAGTTACTTCTGCATTTATAAAGGATGACTGGGGAAAAATTGTTTTGTAGTTATTGAATATTTTATTAAATGGTGTTTGATAGAATCATAATATACAAATTGCCAGTATTCAAAGAATTAGCATGAAATAAACACAAGCTTTACTGGATTAATATTCTAAGTGAACCGGAAAATGTAATTAAGAAATACAGGAACCGAAGCTCAAATAAACTAAAACCCAAAAGTGTTATTTCTTGTACTCTTGTAACAGAGTTAATAATTTTCATTCTTGACAATCTCTACTTCCAAGTAATTTAGAGTCTCATATCAAAATATACTAGTTACCTCATATTTACACAATTTCTTCTGTAGATTAAAGAAGAAACTTCTGCTTGTGACCAGCACCATAAACTTTTCTACCCTAGGGCCTAAGGCTAATGCTTCTGATATCAAGAGTTTTTAAAAAGAGGAGGAACAGAGGGACTAAAGATGAAGACGAGCTTTGGAAATATCCAGAATTCCATAATGCAAGGGCTAGTTTTACTTTTCTCCTCAAAGAGGTACGGGTGTATTTGTACTCACTAAATTTTCTACAGTAAACCAACATGTTTTACAAAAATAGATAAATTCATTTAAAATTACCTTTGACATATTTTTAAATGTATCTCTACGTTTGTATGGCTTTTTGGTCAATTAAGCCATTGATTAAAAGTGTAATTATTTCTCTCTAAAGATTTCTACAAAACAAGCTTGAACATCCTTTCTTATCATATCGCTTTTACTCAGAGAGAAGAAACCAACATGCACTAGAGGTTTAGTCTTCTAATCTAACATGCAAAGCATATGCAACTTTAACCATAACTAGGATAATTTCAAGCCACAGTGTGTCAGCAGAAGAACACCTGATTTGGCTCTCTCTTCTAGTTACCCATATCCTACAGCCTTCTGTCACACCAGTTAGAGTTAGTTCCAAGCACCAGGTACATTTTGATTTGGTTTCTTTTGCCTTTTCTAATAATACGTTATAAATATATTGCTCTTTACTGATACTGTATTACCTCCATTCCTCTTTCTTAATGATACTGCTCTTTTTTAAAAAAAAAAAAATTTAGTTTTGGCTTATTATAATTCTCTACAAAGCTATACTGGTATAAACAGAAAAAGTAATCACATAAAAACTTATAACAGTTATTTCCGATATGGCTAACAACATTCAAAACCTGTATTTCAATTCATTTAATTAGCTACCCATAACAGGTCCATGGAATATAATGATAAAACATTATAAGGAAGTGATTTATTATGTCCCCTGCACGGAGGGCATTCATGAATAGCATTACCTAAATTTGAACATATAAACTCTGAGTAAGAGACAAGCCCCCACAAGCATGACCATGAAGTACAACAGTAAAGCCATCTGTCAATCTGAAGTCATGGAGTGCTGAATGTGTTTCTAGAAAATCTTCCTCTTAAATGGAGTTCCAGTATGTTAATAAGGCAGTCTACATTAGGACCTGGATCCTCAGGTAAAGAGAGAATAATTACATTGAACCTTGAGAATGACAACTGCAGGAAGTATTGGTTTGCCTTTCTGATCTGCAGGCAAAAACATTGAAATCTTTTGTACTTCTACCTTAAGACTTTCATTGTTTGGTATTTGGAACTTTACATAAGTTCATGTTGAAAAAATAGGTTTTTTTGAGGCTTCTTGGGCAAAACAGTTAGCCAAGTTGGAAATGCAAAGGAAAAGTTATTGAAGGAAATTAAAACTGCTGCTCTAGTAAACACACAAATGATAAGAAAGCAAAATAGCCTTATTGCCGAGATGGAGAAAGTTTGAACAGTCTGGATAGGGGATCAAACAAGCCACAACATTGCTGTAAGTCAGAGCTTAATCCAGAGCAAGACTTTAACTCTCTCCAATTCTATGATGGCTGAGGTGAGAAGCTACAGAAGAAAAGTTGGAAGTTAGCAGAGGTTGGTTCATGAGGTTGAAGAAAATAAGCCATCTTCATAACATAAAAGTGCAAGGTGAAACAGCAGCTCCTGGTGTAGAAGCTGCAGCAAGTTATCCAAAAGACCCAGCTAAGAAAATTGATGAAGACGGCTACAATAAAGAGCAGATTTTCCATGTAAACAAAACAGCCTTCTACTGGAAGAAGATGACATCTAGGATTTTCTTAGCTATAGAGAAATAAATGCCTGGCTTCAAAGCTTCAAATGACAAGCTGATTCTCTTATTATGGGCTAGTGTGGCTGGTGACTTTAAGTTGAAGCCAATGTTCATTTACCATTTTGAAAATCCTAGGGCCTTTAAGAATTACACTAGATCCACTCTGCCTGTGCAGAACAATAAAGCCTGGATGACAGCACATCTATTTAACCGCATGGATACTGAATATTTTAAGCCCACTGTTGAGACCTATTGCTCAGAAAAAAACATCATTTGAAAATATTACTAGTTATTGACAATGCACCTGGTTGCCCAAGAGCTCTGATGGAGAGGTCCAAGGGGATAATGTTGTTTTCATGCCTGCTAACACAACATCCACTCTGCAGCCCAGAGATCAAGGAGTAATTTTGACTTTGAAGTTTTATTATTTAAGAAATACATTTTGTAAGGCTATAGCTGCCATAGATAGTGCTTCTTTTGATAAATCTGGGAAAAGTGAATTGCAGCCTCTGGAAAGGATTTGCTATTCTACATGCCATCAACAGCATTCGCGATTTATGGGCGGAGGTCAAAATATCAACACTAATAGGAATATAGAAGAAGTTGATTCCAATCTTCACAGATAACTTTAAGGGGATCAGTACTTCAGGGGAGGAAGTAATTGCAGATATGGTGTGAATAGCAAGAGAACTAGAATTATTAATTAAATAGAAGCGAAGCCTAAAGATGTTACTGAGTTGCTGCAATCTCATGATAAAACTTGAATGGATGAGGTGTTGCTTCTTATGGATGAGCAAAGAACGTGGTTTCTTGAGATGAAATCCACTGGTGAAGATTCTGTGAACATTGTCAACATGACAACAAAGGATTTAGAATATTACATAAACTTAGTTGCTAAAACAGTGGCAGAGTTTGAGAAGATGGACTCCAATTTTGAAAGAAGTTCTACTCTGGGTAAATGTTATCAAACGACATCACATGCTACAGAGAAGTATTTTATGAAAGAAAGATTCAATTGATGTGGTAAATGTCCTTATTTTAAGAAATTGCCGTAGCCACCCCGATTTTAAGAAATTGCCTCAGCAACCACCACCTTCATCTGTCAGCAGCCGTCAACACTGAGGCAAGAACTTCCACCAGCAAAATGATTCCAACTTGCTGAAATCTTTGACAATTGTTAGCATTTTATAGCAATAAATTATTTTTAGTTAAGGTGTGTACATTGTTTTTTAGATATGGTGCTATTGAACTATAGAGACTACAGCATAGTGTAAACATAATTTTTATATGCACTGGGAAACCAAAAAAAAATATGTGATTAACTTTATTATAATATTCACATTATTGCAGTGATCTGAAACCAAACCTGTGTTATCTTTGATGTAGTCCTGTATTGTGTGTTAAGTGCAGAAGCCAATAAGATGGTAATGGTTTAATGAAGTCTTTACACATTTTAAAGACGTGTTCCTAATCTGAGGTATCCTAATAGCTAGCTCATTCTTCAAGCTTTCCTAACCATTTCTCTTAATGTTATCTTATCTCAAATTTTTTTCAGGGAGACCATGAGGTGAAAATTAAATTTAAAAATTGTGAATACCAAATATGAGATATCTGCTTGTACTTAGGCAAACGTCTTTTAAACACCTCAAAATTGAAGCAAATTGTTTAAATTTTTGCTTCTCAATAAACTTCCCTGGAGCTATTCTATGACATAAATAATAGGGATACTTTAAAAGGGCTAAGGACAAATAGTTCAATCTTATCCTTTAGGAAAAACTATAGCCACATTGTGCTACAACTGCAAGGTTGAGTGGTTACAAAAGAAACCATTTGGCTTGCAAAGCCTAAAATAGTTACTGTGTTTCTCTGTTGCAGGAAAAAGTTTTCTAATCCCCATTAAACTTTATTTGTTCTATTTGAAGATGGGAGGGATAAGATTAAAATACATAAAAAGAAGATATAAGAATCTAGCCTGAATATTTCTTTTTGTTACATTATAAGGAATTGTTGCCATCTTGAGCTACCACCATTAGGCACCAAAAAAATGACTTTCACTTGTGTAAATCACAAAGAGTACCAATATCTGGAATGGATCTCAGTATATTAGACTCAATTTTAAAATGCCAACACTGCTGTGGGAAGATTGCTGGGGATGGGTGAGTAAACCTGCAGTTTTTGTTAAAGTACCAGCTTTGGCTCCGCAGTGGGTAATCTCTTCCTGTTCTAGTTGCTGCAGCTAAAGTAAAAATTTTTTTGTTTAAGTCTCCAACTGCTACATAATGAATGTTTGTCCTAAATATTGCTGGTTAATTTAGTCTTCTGTTGTAGGAGAGGATTCCAATGAGTCACTGTAAATAAAAAACATTAAATTGGATCTTTACTGAAGGACATCAAACATAAAACCTAGCTCTATGAAATCTGTGTAGTTTGACTGAGTGAGGCCATGGTTGGTATAAATATATTACAGATAAATAAGTTGACATTTTGGAAAACTGTTATAGTAACTAAGGAAACAATTAGAATATTTAAAGAAATACAACAATAAAATGTGTTTCTATTATTTATTTCATGAGATTAAAATGTAGTATGGTATTAAGTTAGATTTTTCAAAAGCATTTCTGAAATAATTTGAAATAACAAAAAATCCTCTTTTAAAAAATAAATGCTATTAGGATAACAGGTTGTCATTTAGAATAAGATAAAATTAGATATATTACTCACACCATGTACATGAATAAACTAAAAATGGCTCAGAGAATTAATTGTAAATAATAAAACTTTTAAGTTCTAGAAGAAAATAAGGGTATATTTCTATATAATCTGAGTGTAGGGAAATGCTTTCTAAATTGACTCAAAAATGTCAGCCTCCACCAGTCATGAGAGATATAGGGATCGTGTTCACATTTAGTATTTCATACTGTTTTTATTTTTAAAACATATTTCTTCTATTCTTACATGGTACACCTGGACCTTATTAATGACCATTTTATGAACTCTTTCCAACTCCATTAAGTTCTTCCCTACCTGATCACTCTGATTTTTATAAGGCTTTTTACATCAAATATCGTCCTTATTTTTTTTTAGTATAGGTTACATAAACTCACATTAACATATATCTGTAGAAGTCAGATATGAATATGGTAAAATAAGTATCTCTTTAACTGTTTCCCTGTATCAGCAAACTGAAAGAGAGACTGTGGAGGATTTTTTAGAACATTCATACGTTAAAAATTACTCCTTGCCATAATCTTGTTCCCAGATGATCACAACTCAGCCATCTCCTTTCTTGACATTTTAAGATGTATCTTATTTTTTCTAATTTAAGTGTTTATGTCTGTGGAAATATTAATATTTAAGACAAATAATTGATGATTTAGAAGTTAAATTACTACTAATATTAATATATTAACTTTATACCTATTATTTGTCTCTAACATTGAGAAAAAAAAGAAAATCATTCATAAGGTAACATAGTAATTTACAAGTGCGCCTAAAATTAGGTGCTAAGTTCTCTACTTGTTTTTTTCCACTGAATAATATATCAGCATGTTTATTTTCAATGACATACATTTATTACATTACCAAGAATTATTCATATTAAATTTATTAGTCCATTAAAGAAACATGAAAGATGCCTAGTAATTTCATTTTAGCAAATAAAGGTGGGATTATCCTACTAATTAAAAATTCAAAATAACATATTAAGATTTATGATTTCTGCTCAAATTAAAATTATACATTTTGGTATTATCCTGTGTATTTCCTAAATTCCAACTACAAAATTCTGCTAATATAAACTTCTTATTCTAATTTTCTAATCTACTTGGACTACATTATCTCATATGGGAGTTGAATAGTAAACAAATTTTTACTTATGTTACAACTGGCTGTCAATGCATGTCTCATAGTTTCATTAGTTTCCTTAGTTTATTCACTTTGTTCAAAGCAGAATCTATATGCACACATAGTCTATACACTTTTTTTCAAACTGTATCAGTGTGAGCGTTGGTTTTGAATGATCTCCTGCATGATTGCCTTGGCGTATTGTTGATGGTCCCATACTCTAAGTTCAGTGAAGTTGGGCGCTTTGTGTGTCTGGCTCATCCCTGTATTCTCAGCATCAGTTAAGTGGATTCTGTTCTGGCATATTGGCGACGACATATTTTAAGTGGTTGCATATATACATATGGCTTTGCTTGTATCAGTGCATGTTTATACGTTATGTGAAATCAATATAAATATATGGATGAAAACGATTTCCTTGAATCCACTGAGTGCTTACAATGTTCTCTTTATTTTCCTTTCAAGGCACATCTAGATATTCCATCTAGTCCTCCAATTAAGATTTATTTACCAAAGTGATATACAATGATTAATATGATTAATATACAAAAGTTGAGGACTTTTAAAATATTTTAAAATATTTGTTGACTATATTTTGCTGAGTTATTTGTACTTTCTAGAAAAAGGGAAATTAATACAGAAAGCTGCCAACAAAAAAGTATGATCAGTGAAAGGAAAAAAATTAGCGCTGTTTAATTTGTTTTCAGGACTTGATTTCTTTTCTTTTCTTTTTTCTTTTTCTTTTTTTCTTTTTTTTTTTGAGACAGAGTCTCACTCTGTTGCCCTGGCTAGAGAGCCGTGGCATCAGCCTAGCTCACAGCAACCTCAAACTCCTGGGCTCAAGTGATCCTCCTGCCTCAGCCTCCCGACTACAGGCATGCGCCACCATGCCTGGCTAATTTTTTCTATATATTTTTAGTTGTCCAGCTAATTTCTTTCTATTTTTAGTAGAGACGGGGTCTCGCTCTTCTTGCTCAGGCTGGTTTTGAACTCCTGACCTTGAGCGATCCGCCCGCCTCGGCCTCAGGAGCTGATTTCTTCAATAATTTTTCCTTGGTATAAGAACACATATATCAATAGTTTGTCGTTAAAAAAATCTGAAAATATTCTCTAAAGATATATGTCACTAACCATATTATGTTAGATGATAAAAAAGCATAATATTTAATTTCATACTTTTGCATATATTACATTATACATAAAATTGTTTCAAATATGTTTATACAACATTTAAAATTAATGAATGGAAGAGAGTTTACTTTTTTTCACTGCTGTATTTCTTGTCTAAATTACTTGTATTACTTGAAAAAATGGCATCCAGAAGAAACTCTGTAAATATTTCTCATGAATGAGTGGAAGATGAAGTCTGAAATGGGCTATAATTGCCTGCCTGAAAAAGATTACAATTAATTTTTCCTTTACACATGTATGACTTTCATAGCATTTGTAATTCTGTTTAGCTCTTTCGATACATAGTCTCCTCACTCTTAGTTCTTTATCTAGTTTCAAAAATGTGTGTGTTATTTCAGTACCAACAGCTACATTCTACCCCAAACTTACAGAACCATTATTTTACCGTCTGTGTTATTATGGCAGGGCTTTGTAAAGAAATATAATAATTATGTAATGATTTGCAGATATTGGTAGAGGCTGTTTAAAGATTTGTTATATATGGAGAAAATAAATTGAACTCTGAGTGGCATCCCCTCTTCTTTACTGATTTTCTGTTAGTAAGGTTTTCTTAAGGATTGGTCTCAGTTTTCTCATCTATGAGATGGGACTATTAAGGCCTCTCCACATTTCAGGGTAGAGGCAATGTGTGATTTAGTACCTTATAGGTTAAGGGAAACATGGAGGTAACTAAAGGATAGAAAAATAATAAGTAAGAGATAAGAAAGTATTGTGGATGTTCAGTGGTGGAAATGACTGCATCTGGATGGGAGAATGGTTACAGTTTTTTTTTTAATTTCAGGATATTATGTGGATATAAACATTTTGGTTACATGCATTGTTTTTGTACAGTTTGACTCAAAGTTATAAGTGTGTCCATCACCCAGATAGTGTGCATTGTACCCGTTAGGAGTGAATTTACCTATCCCCTCTTCCCCCATCCCACCTGCTTGAATTCTATTGAATTTTACTACCATATGTGCACATGAGTGTTGATCAGTTAGTTCCAATTTAATAGTGAGTACATCTGGTGTTTGTTTGTCCATTCTTGAGATACTTTACTTAGAAGATAGTCTCCATTTCCATCGAGGTCATTACAGATGGTATTAGTTCACCTTTTTTATGGCTGAGTAGTATTCCATGGCATATATATACCACATTTTATTAATCCACTCATGGATTGATGGCCACTTGAGCTGTTTCACATCTTTGGAATTGTGAATTGTGCTTGAAGGAGCATTTCAGTTAGGCTTAAAAGGCAGGTAATTTTTTAATAGTTTTCCTAACTTTTGCCCATTTTTCTGTAGGATTTTTTAGTCCACTATCCATGAAATGCAGAAAAAAATATTAGTTTCAATATTGAAAACAATTCTAATGAAGTTAGAATTTATTATTTTATATGACAATTACTTTATCATACCAAAATAATGTTTACTTAACTAGAGAAGAACATTATTATCCTTCCTTCCTCCCTCCCTCCCTCCCTTCTTTCTTTTCTTCCTTCTTTCCTTTTTTCTTCTTTCTTCTTTTTTGTCTTACAACATTAGTAGGACTTCCAGTATTAGGCTAAAATGCAGTGGTAAGAAGGGACAACCCTACCTTTCTGATCTTAATAAAATGGTTTCTCACCATTAAATATGATGATAGAAGCTGTAGATTTTTTTTTTTTTTGGTAGATTTCTAAAATTAACTTGAGGAAGTTTATTCCTAGTTTCCTGAGATTTTTATTATAATTGGATGCTGGATAATGTCAAGTGCTTTTTCTGCATCTATTAATATAATCATGTGATTTTTCTTCTTTAGCCTATTGATGTGATGGACTGTATTAATTGATTTTCAGCTGTCGAAACAGCCTTGTATACCTAGGATAAATCCATTTGATCATGCAGGATAATTCTTTTTATACATTGTTGGATTTGGTTTGATAGAGTTTTTTTTTGTTTTATGAATTTTGCATGTACGTTCATCAAAGATATTGGTCTGTAGTTTTCCTTTCTTAAATGTATTTGTCTGATTTTAATATTAGGATAATGCTGACCTCCTAGAATGAGTTAGAAAGTATTCTAATTTTATCTTCTAAAGAGAGTGTGGAAAATTGGTATAATTTCCTCCTTAAATGTGTGGTAGAATTCACCAGTGAACCCATGTGGGCACTGTGTTTTCTGTTTTGGAAGGTCATTAATTAATGATTTAATTTATTTAATAGATACACGCCTATTCAGATTGTATCTATTTCTTCTTGTGTGAGTTTTGGCAGAATGTGTTTCCTAAGGAATTGGTCCATTTTGCTTAGATTTCCAAATATGTGGGCATAGAGTTGTTCATAATATTTATTACCTTTTAATTTCTATGAGGTCTGTAGTTATATCCCCTCTTAAACTTCTAATTTTAGTAAGTTGTGTCTTCTCTCTTTTTTCTTAGTTCACCTGATTAGAGATTTATTGATTTTATTGATCTTTTCAAGAATCTGCTTTTGGCTTTGCTGACTTTCTCTGTTGATTTCTTGTTTTAAATTTCATTTTTTTTCTGCTCTAATTTTACTATTTCTTTTTTTATTTACTTAGGATGTAATTTTTCTTCTTTTTCTATTTTCCTAAGGTTGGAAGTTTAGATGATCGATTTTAGATCTTTCTTCATTTCTAACATAGGAAATCAGCTCTAACTTTCCCTCTAATCACTGCTTCACTGCATTTCACTGATTTTGATAAGTTGTATTTTCATTTTCATCTAGTTAAAATATTTTTAAGTGTCTCTTGATATTTCTTCTTTCACCCATGTGTTTTATTTAGAAGTGTGTTGTTTAATCTCCAGAATTTGGGGATTTTTCAGCCATCTGTATGTTATTGATTTCTGGTTTATTTCTATTGTGTCTGAGAGCAGACATTATGAAATTTATATTCTTTTAAATTTGTTAAGGTGTCTTTTATGGCCAAGAATTTGGTCTGTCTTAGGGAATGTTCTATGTGAGCCGGAGAAGTATGTGTAATCTGCTGTTGTTGGCAGTGGTTAATTTTCATTAAATTTTTCTCAATTTAGTCTTTCAACCTTTGATGTTTCTAAGATTAACATATATATACACACACATATACATTCATATGTGCCTATCAATCCAGCATTGTATTTATAGCATCTGAAACAGATAATGTCACATCATATTAGTTTTTAGTTTATTAAATGAACCAATTTTTCAAAACTGTGCATTATTTTGCATCTCAGGATAAAAATATTTTAAAAATTGATATATCATCAGAGATTTAGGGTTTTAGTTCCTGAATAGATTCTTCATTTCTAGGAGTTTGGTTTGATTTTTCTTTAATATTTCAATTTCTTTAGTGAATTTTTCTTCCAAGTCCTGGATTTTTTTTTGTGGTTTCTTTGTGTTGGTTATCCATTTTTTCTTGCAAGTCATTGAGTTTTCTTACAATTCATGTTTGAAATTCTTCTGCCATTTTAGTGTTCTGACTTTGGTTGATGTCCATTTCTAGAGAGCTGGTGTTCCTCTTTGGGGGTGTGCTGTCCATTTGATTCTTCATACTTCTAGAGTTCTTTCACTGATTTCTTCTCATCTGGATCAGCTGTTGCTTCTTACCTTCAGATTTTCATTTGGATAATGGCATGCCCTGTTTAGTCTCTGAGCCAGTAGGTGGCGCTTGTGGATAAGATTTGACCACACCCTGTTTCATGAGCCAGTAGATGCAGTAAAACCAAGTGCAGAATGGCCTCCCTGTCAGTAGGTGGCGCTTGTGGGTGAGATTTGACCACATCCTGTATGATGAGTCAGTAGATGCAGTAAAACCAAGTGCAGAATGGTCTCCCTGTCAGTAGGTGGCACTTGTGGGTTAGATTTGACCACACCCTGTTTGATGAGCCAGTAGATGCAGTAAAACCAAGTGCAGAATGGCCTCCCTGTCAGCAGGTGGTGCTTGTGGATGAGATTTGACCACACCCTGTATGATGAGTCAGTAGATGCAGTAAAATCAAGTGCACAATGGCCTCCCTGTCAGTAGGTGGCGTTTGTGGGTAAGATTTGACCACACCCTGTGTGATAAGTCAGTAGATGCA
>CAUYRT010076989.1:0-12498 GCA_963574885.1 Lepilemur ruficaudatus
AATTTCTTTCTTTCTATTTATAGTAGAGACGGGGTCTCACTCTTGCTCAGGCTGGTTTTGAACTCCTGACCTTGAGTGATCCGCCCGCCTCAGCCTCCCAGAGTGCTAGGATTACAGGCGTGAGCCACCGCGCCCGGCTTGCTCCTCTTTTAATGTGAAAGTTTTCAAGTTTGGATGCATAACTCACAACCTATCAATTCTACTCCTGAGTATTTAACTTAGAGAAAATTGTTCACTGGTAGTGTTCACTAGGGATTTGGGGGATAGGGGGTAGACCCACATCTGAGAGATGTGGTGAGCACTATGAAGGGGAGGGGCGTGCTTGAAATGTATTTGGGGATGGGCATTAGGGGTCTCAATAGGGGGTAGGAAATCCTCTAAAACTGATTTATGTGAATAGCTGTACAACTTGGTAAATTTACTAATAATCATTTAATTGTACACTGAAAATGGAGTAAAGACATGATATGTAAATTATACTTCAATAAAGAAAATTGTTCACTGGTGTGTCAGGAAACATGTTCATGAATATTGTCAGCAACATAGTAAGCAGTAGAAATTAACACAAACCCTGGAACTAATGTAAATGTTCATTTCAAGTGTTTTACATGGAACATGATAGAATACCATACAGCAGCAGTGAGAAAGAATGATCTACAACTCCATGAATCAATATGCATGGACTTCAGGAAAATGATATTGTCAGAAAAAATCTGGTTACAGAATACAACAGTATAATTTTATTCACATAAAACTGTTTAGGAATACACAAATATGGGGTTCAAAAAGACTATGAGGAATATAACAAGGACACAATAAACACAAAATTCAGAACATTGGGATAGATAGTGCTGGAATCAGAAAGAGGTGTAAGGCTTCAAAAATGCCAACTGTGTTTTCTGTTTCTTAAACTGTGTTGTTATATTTTATACTTACATATACAATTTACTTATTTTAAGCCACTGTCATTAAAACAAGAAACACAATAATAGTAATAACAGTTACTCACATTTGTTAAGTACTTACTCTGAGGCAGGATTTCTTCCTAAGAGCTTTACAGCTTACACCAACAAGAACTTAAATTCTCACCACAATTCTAAGAAGGATCCATTGATATTTCTCCTCTCAAAAATCAAAACCTAGTCCATGCACAGAGATGTTACTTAACATACAGGGCTAACCTGCTCGTAAGTGGCAGAGCCAGGTGTTACTTAACCACTGTGCTTTACTGCTTCTCATAGCCTGGCTCTAATTCTACAGGTTTTGTACAATAACTATATATAAAATTTATGTGCAAAACAAAACAAATGTTATAAAACAATCTTCAGCCTCTCTTCTGCTGGAATTCTTACAAAGCTTGAATTAATTAAGCTGAAATTAAAGATGTTTTAATGTGGGACCGAAAGAACTTTGGAGCACATTAGCAACATACAGGGTGATGCTATTTACATCGCGCTTTCCATTTTAAAAGTGTGTTGCCATAAGCCTTCATAAATGCCTAGTAAAGTAGGTTTATAGCATCATTTGCATTTTATGGATAAGGAAATAGGTCATGTGACTGTCTCTAGTTCACACATTAAAGAGACATCCTCATGGATACAGACATTTTATCTAACTCTTAGTCATACTCATTCATATAGTATGTGTCACACTAGTCCGGAATAACTTTTGATCTCAATGGTGATTCTAAGGTATGATCTGTAGAAAATATTTACTCTGAAGATTCCACTCTTTTTCAAGGGACTAGCTATAAATCAGTGATGCTCAGAGAAGCTGAAAATTAAAATGATAGA
Source organism: Lepilemur ruficaudatus (assembly GCA_963574885.1). Lineage (NCBI taxonomy): Eukaryota > Metazoa > Chordata > Mammalia > Primates > Lepilemuridae > Lepilemur > Lepilemur ruficaudatus. Next base: position 1,794 of record CAUYRT010076989.1, read on the forward strand.
TGATGTTTGATAGCTAGGAGGGTATAGTGTCTTAAGGCAAGTAAGTTTTTGTTAAAATGATGCTTCTATGTACATTTATTCTTTTCCCATAGGCTGCACTTGGCTTTAATGATGGTTCAGCGGGCTACCTCTTGGCAAAAATGTGAAGTTGGCAAAGTTCATTCTTCCATGGCTTCCTCCTTTTCTATTACTTTATTTTATTGCTCCTGATCCTACAGTCCTCAAATACCTCTTGCCTCCTGTTCCTTCTACATTCTTTCCTTCAGGTAGCCAACAGTCCCCTCGATTTGATAACTGGCGAATGTGGTATTTTGTAAAGTAGGCTGGTCAGGAAGTCTCGAGACTTCAGTTTTGGTTCCAATTCTTCCTCTAACTCCCCTAGAGACCTAAATATCTCATCCATTATCTCTAAAGTTCAATTTTCTGCTCTTTAATGGAGAATGATGAATAAAGCAGTTCAGTAGAAGGGACGCATTCTAAATCTAACATTTATGTTTCTATAGCTAGAATATATAATTATAAAATTGCCTAAGCCCACTTCTCCCAGGAGTATCTACAATTATAACGAGAAATTCTAAAAATTGCATTGCTTTATTCAGTTCCTTATTATCTCTTATAATTGAAGCACTCTCTGGATTTCCTTCCTCAGTTGTCCTCTCATCTAATCTATTCTGCGTACGATGGTCAAAATGAGCTTTCTAACTATTGCATCCTCAACCCAGTCCCCTTCTTGGATTTCTCCATGTTATTAACCTGTTTAACTTGTATGGAGCACAGAGGAGGCAGCATGGATCCACAGAAGTACAGTTTACATGAACTGGCTATGGCCTAGTCAGCAGTGGATGCCACTTGTCTATTACACCAAGAATTTCATGGCCATGTTTATTATATTCATGTTTAATATATTCATTTATTCATATTTTTATTTCTTTTATTCTATCCAAAGGATATTTCTTATTTATTTTTAATGTTCTAACACCTTCCTCACTCCTCTAGTCCTTCCCCTAAGGTGGAGTTATGTGGGCTTTACATTGCTCTCCCCTTCATTCGGGTTTTTGTTTGTTTGTTCATTTGCTTTTTCATTACAATAGCAACATGAGTGGATGCATCTTTGCCAAAGCAACAAGCATACGAAGCCTGGATGGTTAAATCCTCTGGAACCACTTACTCCCTTTGTACTATTCTGTATCCTTGGCTCATTTCACTCATGAGATCATAAGAATATAAACATTTTACAATTTCCCTTTTTCTTGGATTCTTTTCAACAAGTGTTGTTTCTCTATATTTATTTGTACTAACTAAAGCTTATACATCTCTCTCCACCACCATCATGAATTTCCCTTTTCAGTAAAACCCAATTTGAAGGTGCAAAGTGACTTATCATCTTTTAATGGCCCCTATTTCTCTCAGAACTTGAAAATTGAAGATAAAAATGCTTAGAGTCACTGAGAAGGTAAATTATAATGATGGCACATGAGCACTTGAGGAATATTTTGAAGTAGTGATCCTCAACTACAGCTCACTCAATTTCTATGGTCATCTTTCCAAGGTCAGCTATGTGGTTCTTTCTTCTCAGAATAACCACACAAAGCTACAGAGACTGGGGACAAGAAAGAGATATATTAAACAATTACATCTACATATAGATACGTACACATATACATATATATGCTTTTTCAAACTGAGCATCTACTTTGTTGAGAATGTGGTGCTGTTTCTAGATATTATGGGAATGTTAAGATGATGTATGTCTACCCTCAAGGAAATTACTGTACCAAAGAGAGGACAGACACATGCAAACCCATTTTATTAGAAGTCAAAGGGTGATGAGGGATTTCATAATGATGATAATAATGTTAATAATTATTAATGTTTATTAAATTATTACTTTGTGCAAGTAATTGTTCCTAAAATTTTACATAAAGTAACTCATAAAACTGCACCTCATCCTTCTAAATTGGTAGGTAGTATTTTTAGGCCTATTTTATGAATGAAAAAGAAAAGTGGGTCACAAAGAGGGTGGGAAAAACTCTATATTAAAATATGGGATGCACATATTGGTATGGTATGGGGGGGGAAGAGCAACATTTTAGTGAAGAAACTTGACAAATACTTCCCTAAAGTTACCATCAAAGTTGATGATAATTAAAGTTATCATCAAGAGTGGTAAGTCCTGTTGATAGTATATACCCTTGATATGATGAAAGGAAAAGGACACTCTGTGGTCTTCTTCCTGGTGTAATCATGAGAAAAACATCAGACAAATTCCAATAGAGGGGCATCCTGCAACAGACCTGACTAGTACTCCTCAAAGCTGTCAAGGTCATCGAATGCCATGAAAGTCACAAGGAAACCGTTGCAGTAAAGAGGAGCCTAAGGAAGCATGACGACTAAATATAAAGTGGTATCCTGGATGGGATTCTGAACAGAAAAAGGACATTAGGTAAAATTTTAGGAAATCTGAATAAACTATGGACCTTAGCTAATAACAATAATGCAACAATATAGGTTCGTTAATTATAACAGATATACCTACTGAGGGTTGAATTGCATTCCATGAAAAGATATGTTGAAATTCCAACCCTAGTTACTGTGAATGTGACCTCATTTAGAAATGAGGTCTTTGCAGATTTAACAAAGTTAAGATGAAGTCACACTAGATTAGAGTGGGTCCTCAGTCCAGTGATTGGTGTCCTTCTAAAGAGGCCAGGAGAGACACAGACACACACAGTGGGGAGATGGCCAGGTGAAGACAGACACTGAAATTGGAGTGATGCAGCCACAAGCCAAGGAATGCCAAAGGTTGCTGGACACCACCAGAAGCTAGGACGAAGCAAGGAAAGATTTTCCCCTAGAGCCCTCAAAGGGTACATGGCCCTGCCAACATCATTTTCAGACTTCTAGTCCTCAGAACTGTGAGAGAGCAGATTTCTGTTGTTTTAAGTCACCTAGTTTGCAGTGATTTGTCACAACAGTGCTGGGAAACTAACACAGTGCCATCCTAATGTAATATGCTAATAGCAGAGGAAACTCTGTGTGTGTTTGGGGTCAGGGAGGTACATGGGTACTCTGCTATCTGCTCATTTTTCTCTGTGAATCTAAACTGTTCTAAAACATGAAGTCTATTAGTGAAAAAAAAATAAGCAAACAAAGAACCACATTGACATACCACTTCACACCAACAAAGATGGCTATGATCAACAATAACAAGCCGTAATGAGCATTGGCAGGGATATGGAGAAATTAGAACTCTCCTGCACAGCTCATCAGGATGTAAAATGGTGCAGCTGCTTTGGAAACTAGTCTAGTATTTCTTCAAGACGTGAAATTACCATATGACCCAGCATTCCATTCCCAGGTATATATATATCCAGAAAAAATGAAAACATAGGCCCATGCAAAAGCTTACACATGAATGTTCATTTCAGCATTATTTATAATAATCAAAAAGTGGAAAGAACCCAAATGTCCATCAACTAAGAATGGACCAAAAACTATGGTATAACCATACAGTGGATATTATTCAGCAATACCAATAAATGAAGTACTGATAGATGCTATAACATAAGTGGATCCTCATAACATACCAAGTAAAAGAAAGCAATCCCCAAACGACTACAACTTGTGAGACTTCATTTATATGAAATGTCCAGAATAGGCAAATCCATAGAGACAGAAAGTGGGTTGGTGGTTGTCTAGGGCTGGGGGGAAATAGGGAGTGGCTGTTAATGGGTACAGAGTCCTTTTTTTTTGGGGGGGGTGGTATGAAAATGTTTATAAAATTGGTTGTGGTAATGGTTGTACAGCTCTGTCAACATCCTGAAAATCACTGACATTTACAGTCAAAATAGGTAAATTGTGTGGTATGTGACTAACATATCAGTAAAGTTTTTATTTAAAAAAGTGATTTTTGGAAAGAACACATAACTTTTGCAAGGTCATACGGCTTTTAAGTGGCAGAGCAGAGATTGGAACCAAAGCAGTCTGACACCAAGGGTCTACACTCTCAGACGCTCCATATACTGCGTCTTTTGCAGAGGTCTCAACAAAATTATATAAAATACCAAGGGACAGTCAAGCCTAAAAGAGGAAGAAGGAAATCATTAGAATGGTGACTTTACTAGTTTCGCTTGCTCAGAGTTGCTTCTGGTAATAGAGAAGGGCAGGCTCAGAGGGGAAAATGTCATTAAAATCCTGATTATACTCGCAACCTCCTGTAGAGAAGGAGGCCTTTTTTCCCCTTTGCAATTTTGAGAAGGGATATATTTAGGGAAGAAAAAAAAAACTTATTCCAAGCAATGATAAACATATTCCTAGAAGCTACTTAAGTTATTTAGATGTATGACAATGCATCATTTAAAAGCAACTTAAAACGAACTCTAATGAGGCGGTATCACCTTCCATTTCATAGCCTGTCGTGCATTTGCTTTTCTTTCATATAGGTGCTGCATGTCTGTCGAGCAAAATGGGTTTTTGTTTTTATTTATTTATTTTTTTTTACCAGTGGCTGAAATGTTTATGCGTTTATGAGGATATTGTGAGGGTGTGTTCTGCTTAACCATGATTTTTGTTTTCAAATAATAAGGGCCGGGCCCCACTGATGTACCGTCAGGTCGTCTCCCTTAGACCTGTATTGTCGATGGGCGGGTCACAGCTATACGTTTTCTGATCCATAAGGAGAAACTAACTGTCCAGCCACTGAGCCCGGGGCAAGCCCCAAAGGAAACAAACTTCAGAGAAGGATAGAATTTTATGGGGCATGTTTGTTGGAACGAGAGACTGTAGAGGAGTCCTGTGGTGCTTGGACAAGCAGAATCCATGTCAGCAAAGGCCTTTTGAGTTTGGACATTATTGGCTGATCATGAAGAACCTCTAAAGGGTTTCCACTGGACAAAGGAACATTTGATATTTAAAAATTATTTCTGATTTCATTATGTCTATTTGAGGGAGCAAGACACGAGACAGTATAACCTAAAAGGATAATCACACGTAAGACAAGCATTTATCATTTATTGAATAGTTGTACAGACTGTGGGTTACAAAGACCTGGGTTCAAATCTTGCTCTGCCTCTGACAAACTATGTGACTTTGAACAACATTTTTTTAAATGACCAAGGTTCAATTTTCTTACCTGTAAAAGAAGGATAAAATGATGCCCCTTTCCCAGGGCTTAACTAAAAGTAAAAATAAGGTAAAGTATATATAAAGGTCTGAGTATTGTTGTTGGTCTTTCATGAGTGAGGTACTTAATGATGGGGCATATGATGATTGATGAGCCCTGGATATAATAGAACTAAATTCCTCTTGGTAGTCTTCATGATATCATTGAAGAATTTGTCAGGGGCCAACAACGTCATAGAAATGTTGTTCTTGATGTGGTCGAAGAATGAACTGGAAATTCCAGGACTACCCAGAAATTTCAGAAATTCATTGAATATCTGAAAATTATACCGAGAAGAGTGAATTAATCAATTCATCAATCAAATGTGCATGGATATCTTATTTTCTCTTCAATGTGACAAGCATTCAATGGGGCCCCTACTTGGTACCAGGCACTAGTGATGGTGACAAGCACAAAGGAATGTTCATGTATGTGTCAGAGTTATCAGACTCCTACACAGTCAGGGGTGACTCACAGTGACAGGGGAACGTGGGGTTCTGCTCACTGAGCATGGTCTAAGCAAAGACTCTGAGGTCAGCCATTATGAGACATATTCAGGAGTAAGACACAGAAGTGCCTGACTAGGAAAGACACACAAGCCTAGTAAAATAAACGATGAGCTAAAATGCCAACTTTGGAGTTTTAAGTATCATACAGGACATTGAGAAATATTAGAAAAATAGGGTTTCTAGTGAAAGAGCTATTTTAATTTAGACTCATCTGTCAAAATATGTGGAATTGGAAGAGGTAATAAGTAGAGCCAGAACGTTGGGCAGCTATTACAACATTTCAGGAAGTGAGACTATGGGGACCTGAACTATTGCAACAGGAATAAAATGAAGAAAATGTGAAACTGAACATAAAGGAAATACTGAGTTATTATTGCAAGAAAAGGAGATGGCAGGATGACAGGCACTTTACCCTGGTATCGTTAGTGATAAAAATTTCCTTCTAAACTATAAAGAGTTATGCAAATATATGACACTATGCACACCTTTCTTTTGTTCTGAAAGAAAAAAGACACACATATACATGAAACGAATCAAGCCAAAATGATGTAGACATCATTCATCTTTCTTTGGATTATGAGAAAAGCTCACAGAAGCCAACTGATATATCCAAGTCTATACCACAAAGTGGCAGAGTTGGAATTTGAACTTGCATCCATTCCTCCTTATACCGTACCACAGGCCTCTATAGACAAGTGCTCCTATATCAGGTCTAGGTGTAAAATAACCTCAGAGTTGGTAACATTGCACACCGCTGAATTTGCCTTTGCTACAAGAAAGTTCCCTCTGAGCACACCTTATGCCTTTGTCGTCTTCTGCTGAATCATTGCAATGATCAAAAACATCTGTTTAGCGTGTTAAAAAAAAAAAATTGCAAAGCTCCTGAAGATATTGACTTACTATGTCATGGACACCAGAAATTTGGACACATAGAACATGTTACATATTGAAAATTGGCACTCACTTAGGAGTACAAGGTGCTTCAACCTCTCTCCTAAGACTTTCTGTTTCTTGGGATTTGTGAGCATTTGACAAAATAGGCTCACAGAAAGCAGACATATTATTCTGTTTTATTCCATGATATGCCTCAAATGCTCGAATGGCAACTGACACACAGTAGATGCTTAACACATGTCTGTTTAATTTGAATCCCTTTCTTCTGGACAACAAAGATGAAAATATTCGACTTAAAACATTCATGCAATTCGAGGGAATGAAATGCTTAAAGCCTTTTTTTCCAAGAAGCCAAGTAAGACAACTTCTTTACTACTGGATCTCTCTGAATCACTTTATAACCAAAGAAGTGCTGCAAGACTGTCCAAAGCATGGTCCTTAGGCATTGGTTTTATTTGCTGTTTGATTTTCAGGGAGTCTATGGGCAGAAACAGTTAACCTAGATTTAAAATGAACACAGAGACTCTTGGGCCACTTGCAAATGAAGCAAACTCTATTCTCTCTCTTTCCTTTTTATTATCATCAGAATGATTTCCAGGAAAGGGCAGCATGTTGTGAGAAAAAGAACCTGGACCTTGAGTCCAGGCAGAAAAAAAGAAAAAAAAAAATCCTTTGAATTCTAATCAACTACTCACTGGCTGTGTGACCTAGGACAAATTACTGTATGTCTCTGAATCTATTTACAGTAGCCTCATCTGTAAAATTGGAAATAGACTATTCACATTAAGTTGTTGCTATTGTGAAAATCAAATGTAAAGCATGAAAGTCTTGACACAAAGCAGATACTCAGTAAATATTGTTTTATTTTTACATATGTTGATTTTTTCTCTTTGCCTATGTATCTCTGAAGATGAAAGTGGAAGGTAATTCAGGAGGAAGAACCATTTGCCAACACATGTGGATATATGTAACCCAGCGAGGCAATTGTCTGAGGACAAAAGACAACGCTGTGGTATCTGTTCGGGTCTATGCAGTGAGTCCTGTGCAGGAGCCCGTGGTGCTGGCTCCCTGCGTTCATTAAAGCCCAATGGTGTGTGGAATCCAAGGCAGGGGTGAGCGCTCAGAAATTCACCTTTTAAACATAAGATCTGCTACGATTCCCTCCAGGGACTGTGGCCTGGGGAATAAGTTGCCTGCTCTGGGGGCTGCCTGCTGTGTGAGAGAGGGACTGTCACTGACTTTCAGCTTGTCAGATTCATTTCGTAGCCATCAGTGTTTACTCCTGAGGGAGCCACCGCTGGGAGTATCGAAATAGAGACGAGTTAAATAGACCGTGCTGGAGTTGTAGCGTCAGGCTCAGAGACGGCTGGCGTTCAACCCTCCTTTCCTGGCATTCACAGGCGGTGTCCTGTGCTTCTCGCTGCAGCCTCAACTCCCTCTGTCTTAATAACCACTGGATTTATCTAATGCTTAATTAATGCAGATTTGGCGGCCGGGGCTGGCATAGCCCCTGTCATTGGCCAGTACAACTACCCAGTGAGGAGTGGATGAGTAATTTCAGTTTAAAGGTGAAACTGAGGTTCTGAGAGGCTAAATAACTTGCCCACAACCACCTAGATAGTTTTACAAAACAGGATTAAAACCTACATTGATCTATAATGCTTTGCTAAAAAAATTGTCTCCAAGGGAACCAGATCTGAGGACCTTTAATCTTGATATGTTCTTGGGCTCATCCTGGTCTTGGGCTCATCCTGGTGTTAAGTACATCCGCACTCCATGCTTCCATTGGCCTCTGTAAAAAAGTCCCTCTGATCAAATCTTTTCTGTCCATTTCTCACTAATTTGATGAGTTGTATTTTGAGTTAATTTTTAGATGTACAAACAGAACCGAGAAATGAAAAGCAGACAAGTAACTTGGTTCCCATGTGCCCACATTCATAATAATAATAGCCAGAATTTTTTGAAGCCCACCTACTCCGTGCCTGGTACTGTTCAAAGTTCTTCGTATGTATGAATTCCCTGAACCTTATGATAATCCCGGGAGGTAGGTATTATTACCTCCAATTTACAGATCCAAAAACAAAGAAGCAGAGAGATTATGCAACTTTCTCAAGACTATAAATCTAATAAGTAGCAGAACCAGGATTTGAACCCAAGGAGTTTGAGTTTAGGAGCTTGTCTAACAGCTCACCACCCTGTCTCTCTCTCTATGTTCTTTTTATAGCAGCATTAGGAGAAAGGGGCATAAAGGAACAATAGCCTTTGTTTTTGTTGTCTCGTTTTTTTTCTTTCTGTTTCTTTAAAGAAAGGAAAGAGTGAGCAAAGATGTAAGTGAGGAGGAAAATACATTAGAAGTCTGTTCAGACAGTGGCGTGCCTGCCAAGGAAAGGTTATTGAGGCAACATTGCTGGAAATAGTTTTATAACAGATTAGCAAAGCATATTAGGGAACAAGACATAGAAAGGCCTTGCAAGAGCTGCCAGGAGTTGCACTTGATTATCTGGAGGCTTCTACTTTAAAGGGTTAGGCTACATTGAACCTTGTCCCTCTATCTCTGACATTGACTGCTGGCCAGGGGATGGGGTGGGGGCAATGCAATTATCAAAATCAAAGACCTGGTGTGCATTAGGGATACCAAAAAAAAGTGTTCAGATGCCAAAAAATCTCCTAAAAAGGCAAGTTCTTCTCTTCTGCCACATGGCCAGAGATCACTGAATCGAGTCCAGAGCATGGGTGAATAACAGCTGCTCTGGGTGTAACCCTGGCATTTCTCTTACAGATCACGTTAACCCATGTCTGCATGTGGCACAGAGAAAGTCTATGATCAGGAAGAAAGATCATATGCCTTTATTTGTTTACTTATTGAAAGAATAAATACATTCATGAAAGTTTGAGATTAACTTTAGTGAGCTCAGAGAACAGTGTGGACATAAAGAACCCAAATAACTTGTTCAAGTGCAGATTCCCAGTCCTCATATCCAAGAAGCTGTAATTCAAAATGTCGAAGAGCATGCCTAGGAATCTTCATTTAATAAACTTGCTTCAGGTGGTTCTGTTGCAAGGGGTCTTCAGATCTCACTTTGAGGAGACCCCTTAGTAGTCCTTAAGGAGGCATGCACAGGACCACCGGTGGGGCTGTACAAAACTATGCCTGCCTGTGCTTTCAGAATGACTGTACTCAGAGTTCACAGGCAGTGGTCACAGGCTGGGCTCCCCAGAAGGCTGGCTCAGGCAGAGATTAGCATGCAGGAGGTGTATTAAGGAGAGCTCTGGCAAGGGACACCTCTGAAAAGGAAGGAGATTGGGCAGAGAGATGAGCTGCAGAGCCATCCAGATGGAGACCTTAGCCAATCTAAGGGATTGTGAAACTCAGAGGACCCTTCAGCAGTGACATCATTTGGGGTGAGGGAGCTGGGCCCTTTTACCCCCTCATTGATCCATCGTGGGCTGCTGGTGCCCTGGGAAGGGAATGAGACCTCAGTCTCATCCTTGGTGATTCACACAGGGACTCACAGTGGAGGGCCTTCTGGGCAGTGCCTCACAGCATCTGGCACAATGAGTGTGAATTTTGTGTGGTTTGGTTTGATTCCAGCCTCTCAGGTGATTCTTACACACTCCCAGGCTGAGAACCCTAGAGAATTCCCACTCATCCTATGGAACTCAGATCAAGTGTCATCATCTCTCTGAAGACTTTTTTTTTGATACTTTCAGGTAGAGATAATCACTCTGCTCTTGGAGCTATCACTTATCTTATATAAACTTTCATTATTTTCTATCTATTCTTCCTACTAGTTTCCTTATTTTATAGGGACCATGCCATGTCAATTTCTGTATCCCCAGCATCTAACATCTAACAGGGTGGACACACAGTGGATGCTGTATGAATGAATGAACAATGATTTATTTATCAGTGACTGAAGGGTTAGGACAGGAGGCAAAGAGAAGATTATGCTCTTAACAAACTTCCTTTAGTATCCCAGAGAAAGACATTGAATAAGGTAGATGATATTTCTACCTTCTCTTGCAGCAGAACTCCCTTAACCAGGCTAATTAAATAGAGATTCTTAAACCCCCTCCTAGACACATTGAATTACAATTTATGGGTACAAAGACCGGGTAATCTACATTTCCTGGCAATTTT
>CAUYRT010076990.1:0-45720 GCA_963574885.1 Lepilemur ruficaudatus
GTTGTCCAATTAATTTCTTTCTATTTATAGTAGAGACAGGGTCTCGCTCTTGCTCAGGCTGGTCTTGAACTCCTGACCTTGAGCTATCCACCCGCCTCGGCCTCCCAGAGTGCTAGGATTACAGGCGTGAGCCACCGCGCCAGGCTTCTTTCAAGTATTTGATGGTAACAGTCTTCTCTGTGATTCCCCAAGGATGTGATATTGCCTTGGCTTACTACATTGCTAGGGTGGTTGAGGTCTAGAGGGTTTTTGTTTTGTTTCTGGCCCTTTCTACCTTGACACAACATTCAATAATGTCAGGGAGCTAACACGATTTGCTGAGTATCTATTCCAACTCCTCACTCAGTGGGAAATTAAGCATACAATGGGTTCACAGAATTACTGAGCCCCCTGTGACACTGACTAAGTGCAGAATTTCTATTTATGGCCTGCCAGTGGATCAGAGTTGCACTCCAGTGCAAGAATTGAATGTAAGAATTAAAATGCAAGAGTCCTCTGAAAGGTCTGGGTACTTCCCTTTTCCTGGTAAATAACCACAGGTCCTTTTAGGGTAAGACCAGGAGAAAGAATCAAACATCTACTTGTGCAACAAGACTCTTCTCTGAATATACCCATACTCCAGTAACCTCTCTTAGGTCTGAAAATTAGATAGGGAGTCATGACTCTCTGTGGTGACGGTTTAAGTCAGGTCTATGTTTACCACAACTAAAGCTGTCTTGGCTATATAAACTAAGCAGGACCTTAGGGTAATACTCAGGTTTTCTAGTCCTAAACACCCTACAATCTTTCAGCCATTTCCAAGGATCTCTGTGGGTCACACATTTCTGATAACCATTTCAGCCCAATCACACGCACCTTGCTTCTGATGGTTAAATTGCTATCTGGCCTTCTCCACCTTCATTTACATTAAATCCTAGAAACCATTTCAATGTCAGTATCTCCCAACTGTATTCCTGGCCAAAGATGAGAGTGAATGCATCACTTAGTGTTTTGGTGAAAGAAGGGTCTTTGAGGGTCTTCTCAGGGACTCTCATAGTTAAGAAGTTGTTGAGCCAATCATTCTAGATAATTCCACTCCAACATCCTTATCTCCGTAACCTCTCAGATCCCTTTTATATTACACCCAGGATTTTTTAGCATCTTAAATTCATTCATCGTAATCCACCACACAGTTTATGTTTACATTAAGACCAGGATTAAGTTAACCAAGTGAACAAATTTTAGAAACTTTTCCAACTATTGAAGTTAGTACATTTAAAGACAGACTTTCTGGTAAGTGTCTCCATATCAGTACACTATGTTCCTCTTCCCTCCCTGGTCTATCATCCTTGAATCCATTCACATACACATATTCCCCTGGTTCATGCTGATACAATTTAAAAACAGTCAAATATTGCTATTCTTCAAGTACGCAGAACTTTTTTGCAGTTGACTTTGTAATTGCACCCCATCTCCTTAGCCTGCTGGAATTTTACTCATGCTGTAAGTTTAGAGACCAAGAAAGTCGACAGAGGTGAATGCAAAGAAAATAAATATAATCTTTCAAGGGAACTGCCTCAGGTAAGGGAATCAGACAAAGGAGTTCCTGTAGGCATGTAAGACTCAGTGAAGATTTGGGCTATGAAATATGGGGTAACCCAAATTCTTCCAAATGTCATCATATATGTTTTTCATTGTTTCAATTCTGGAATTATACTCTTTTCCAATCAATTCCTTTGTTTTCAGGCTACAAATTCACACTAAGTTGTAACTCAATGGTCCATAAAATTAGACTCTACATCTGTTTTACTGTACAGATGCTCCTTGACTTACAGTGGGGTTATGTCCCATTAAACCCATTGTAAGTTAAAAATATTGTAAGTTGAAAATACATTTAATACACCTAACCTACCGAACATCATAGCTTAGCCTAGCCTTCCTTAAATGTGCTCAGAACACTTACATTATCCTACAGTTGGGCAAAATCATCTAAAAGCCTATTTTATAAAAAAGTGTTGAATATCTCATGTAATTTATTGAATGCTGTGCCAGAAGTGAAAAACAGAATAGTTGTGCGGGTACTCAAAGTATGGTTTCTACTGAATGTGTGTTGCTTTCACACCATCATGAAGTTGAAAAAATCCTAGGTCAAACCATTGTTCGGGGACTGGGGACTGTCTGTATAAGTCCAGCAACTGTATAAGTCCAAGAGATAAGTGTTTTTGTTAGAAGGATTATAAAAGCTCTCTGCCTCTCTCTGGCCATGTCATGGGCTAAGAATTTAAAGTTTTCATATAATTACACAGAGTCAGCCCACCCCAGATGCCTTACATTTCCTGTTCCCATCATAACGTGTCAGGGCAACAGCCATTTGACCACCAGTGTTGCACTTTCATTGGCACTTCATTTCAGTTGCCCACAGGTCATGATCAAAGTAATCCCAAGTTACAATGTAGGTAACCCTTCGCCAGAGACTATTTTGGACTTCTAACATCTCACTCCCTTCCCACTCAATCAGGCCTTTGGATCCTTAAGGTACTGTTGTAAGACTGTCTAAGCTGTGACCCAGGGATCAGGAAGACGGGGGATTGCCACACCTACAACTGCTGTACCAGTAAGTCTCGAGTTCACCATGTTTCTCCCCATATACTTAGTTCCAATTTCAAAACTCAAATAGGTGCTTCTAATTGGTGGAAACCAAATCATGAATGGGACTCCAGCTACAAGGACATTGGGGAAAAGTGATTGTTTAGCCTTTCAACTTCTGCCTACAGTAAAACCTTTAGAAAGAGGTATGAACATATGATGAGCTAGCCATCTGGAACAGTATCTGTCAGGGTGGGTAAAGCACATAAGTTAGTGCCTGGCACACAGCAAGTGCTTGATAAGGTCTATACTGATTCTATTAGTCTCAGTTTAAGCACCATTTTCTTAGGCCATTTCTGTCTGTCTGGATTAAATCAAAATTCCTTGACTATATGTTCCCAAAACTTCTACAATTTAAAATTCTTATCTCACTTGAGTTATACTATAAGACCTCTGTCTTTGATGCTGAACCACAGGCTCGTTTTAAGCAGGAACCAAGTCTATCTATCTTTCTAAAAATACAATATCATGAGGGTGCTTGGCTAATAACAGGCACACAATAAATAATTATGAATTAAAAAGTGGAACTGGCAAAGGCTTTGCTTCATCCTCTTAAGTTATTTTTTAATAGCATGTTATTGTCTCTTAAAGGAATGAAACATAAATACATGTTATCTGACTTCATAAGTACTTTATTAGACTATTTAGGTATGTGGTTAAAAAAAGTTATTTTAAAAATATATCTAACTTCTTTCTAGCTACATGAATGGAAATACAAAACTAAGATCTCTAAAGTGAAATGTTATAACTTATCTGGTATATTACATGTCAAACAGCATAAATCTTGGTCCTTAACTCTACTAATGTCACAGAACTCCATCTAATTTGGTGTCTCTAATTACACATAGTGTCTTGATAACTTTACCAGAATAATAAACTCTTAGATCCAATTCGTCATGCTTTCAATTCCACTTTTGTTCTTGTAGTTTGAGCTATACAAGGGCTTTCCAGAAAGTATCCAGCCATTGTTAATACAACAAGAACATATTACATGGCTGGATACTTTTCTAGACACCCCTTGTAAAATCAGCACTGGTTTTATATAATAAGTGTGGTTAATATTGAGGGAAGCCTGGAAGGAATGATAGTCAGTATGTTCATTTTGTCTTCTGGAGTCCAGATAACAGAGTAGTTTAGAATATGAGTTGGAATCCTGGGCCTTATAATTTACTATCTTTATAGACAAATTACCATATTTTATCAAGTCTACAACATTCTTGAAAAATCACCAAGAAAAGGTCTACCCTAATTTCATAAAGGTTAAAATATGGACTATTTTCTCTTAGAATTGATGAACTACATGTTACTCACCAACTGGCATCTTGCCTGGCTCACAGCTATCTTCTTCCACCCCTCCCTACTACTCTCACTCTCTAGGAATGGTTGGAATCACAAGTTTGGACGCCAAGGGATATTTTTCTGCTGGATGACCTTGCCTGCAGCTCACAGTTAGTCTGTTTTGCATGGGTACATTACCCAAGCTTGTTAGATTATGATTTTTCCCTTGTATATTTCCCCCTCTATATCAAAATATATATTTTTTAAAATTTTGGAATGATTTTATATTTATAGGAAAGTAGTAAAGATAGTACAAAGAGTTCCTACATATCTTTCACCCAGCTTGCCCTATGGTTAACGTCTTATATTTGTCAAAACTAAGAAATTAGCATTGGTATATTACTATTAGTAGAACTCCAGTTTCACCAATTTTTTCATTAATGTCCTCTTTCTCTTCCAAGATCCAATCCAGGGTACCACACTGGACTTAGTTGTTGTGTCTCTTTGGTCTCCTTTGGTGTAGGACAGTTTCTTAGTCTTTGTTTTTTGACTTTGTCAGTTTCGGAGTACTGGCCAGGTATTTTGTAGAATGTCTCTCAATTTGGGTTTGTCTGATATTTTTCTCATGATTCAACTGGAGCTGTAGGTTGTTGGAAAGAAATTCCCTTTTTCATATAAACCAATTTAGGTGGAATTTCTGTATGTACAATCAAAAATATGCTAAGTAACATACTATACCTCACTGGATTGCTATGAGATTTAAATAAGTAGAAGGCAAAGGGAATGCCTATCACAGAGTGAGACACATAGAAGTACCAATAAATGTTGGGTATTATTATTAATATTATTCAGTGCAGACTAGTATTTTGAATTTATTATATTAAAAACATTTTGGAAATAAATTAATGGTCATGGATTTCTTGATAACATTTGATAACTTGAGATCATACATTAAAAATATTTTTAATTGTAGCACTGGACTCAAAGAGAAATGAAATGAGTTGCAGCTTTATTGGGACCTCACTGCTTGTTCAATAACTAAGTCATGTTTGCGTTAGATTTAGAGGCAAGAAAAGAGCAGCCTGGTATTTGAAATATATAATTATCCACATTCTTCTGCCCTGAGGAAAGGGCCATCAGAGCTAAGTCTTTTAGTCAAGGAACATCTTTAATGTCCCATGACTATTACCTAGAGCAGTTTTTGCCTTAAAGTGTAGGGGGTGGGGGGAATGAGCATTTATATCTTCAGTACATATCATTAATTGATCTGTTATGACATTCATCTATCGTCATGAAATAAAAGAACAATTTGGGCATAAGTGACTTTGAACTACTCCCATATAACTCTTCATATTTAATATTTTATAATGGGAAAGTATCAAACTATCAAGAAGACAAGCTTTTAATAGCTCTTTACTGAAGCCATCTTGATATTTCCTTTTCTCTTAAAGAACTCATTTGTAAAGTATTTCACATTTCTAACTTAGTTCTAATTTTCTAAAAGCAAATTTGGTACAATAGAAGTGAAATAGAGAGGCGGTCCAGTGTCCAGGCATCTAAAATGAGCTGCCTCTATGTAATGGGAGTAGACTACGCTTAATGCTCAGTGCCAGTACCTGGAAATATACAAGATGCTTGGCAGTGTGGCACAGATTTTACTAAAAGAATTCAAAGTCAGAGAAGTTTGGTAAGAAAAAGTAAAGGAGGGAAGAAGGGACTATATAGAGCTATTCCTAGACAAAATGGTGAGCAGCAAAGTGTATATTGCATGTCATTCTACCTCCAGCACCAGCGGTATCTTTCCTTGACTCCTGAAACCAAGTGACTTAGTGCTCACTCTCTACATGAGTTTCTTTGTTTCAGACCTAAATATTCACCTCCATTTTATAATGCATCAGATGCACCGCCAAGCATCTGTTCAGCACTGAAGAAGATAAAAATACACACAAATATAAATTCACCGTAGTCCCAATCCTCCACGAAGTTGCACTTTAGTGAGGGAGGAAAAGCAAGTTTGTAGATAACTGAAACAAAAGGAAGAGTGGCATAAGAAGGGACAAAGAGCTACAGAGGTAAGATAAAAGAGAAAAACTAGGAAAATAAAGGAGGAATAATTGGAAGTGTGGATTAAGAAGGAGTGGTGTGACAGGAGGTAAGGGAGCTGTTCCTAGAAGACAATGTGCGAAGAAGTCAATGAGGAAGAAGTTCAAGGAAAAGATCCTGAATTTGATGAGTTTAGTGTAATTATAAAATGCAGTTTAAATGAAGTGATTCATGGATTACACTCACTTACTCACAGAATAACAAATATTAAAGAAGGTAACAAATTACATGGAATCAAGGACAAGTAAAGAGAAAAGAAAGGATAGCCAATTATTTAAATAATTACAGCATAAGAAAGAAATAATATAGTAGCCATGGGGACACCAGCATTTTCCCCCATCTGTTCATGTTTGGAGGCAAAATGGAAAAGTCCTCACTTTTTATTATCAAATGGTTTACATAATGATCAAGTATGTTAAATCAAAACAGAAAGCATGGGCTTTAATAATATGGGAAATATCCTTTTCCTGTAGAGACAGATTGTGGACTGGAGGCGTCAGCTGGCCGGATGGCTCATTAGCTGACTTTAATGAGTGGCACCACCTTGGAAGTAACCAGGGCCCTGAAACAAAGATGAAAAGGGAACAAAGAGGGGACTCACTGTTACCTTTCTGCAGGGAAATCAAAGCATCTGAGCCTAAAAAGAGATGGGAAAAAATCCACTTCAAATCATTATTATTCTTTTGCTCATTTCTGAATAACTCAAATCAATGACATCTTACCAGGCTTCTGTCTTTTTATTGTTCATAGGAAAACAGGCCAGTTTATGAATGTAGTGGATATCTATTATTTCTATCTTGCAAGCATCCCTTATTCTTTCTTCTGCTAACTGGATAGTTTTTCTCCTTTTGAGAATCTTTCCTCCACAGGAGGGATGCACATGGTTCATATTTGTGTGAGCCAGGACAGCCAATCAGAGTCCATCTTCAAAGACTGATCTGCTCACCAGAGCAAAAGGCTTGATTTCTTTGTAAGATTGCAAACTTCATCATCTGTGTAGGCAGGGAGAATGCAGCGAACACAGAAAGCAATGCTGAGAGCAAGTGAGAGAGAAAATCGTATTCTTCCTGACGCTGGTAAGCCCAGCACAAGCCCTGTCACCCGTTGTAGTTCTGTGTTACACAGGCTGATGCATTTCGTTTGCTTAAGTTAGTTGGAGTTGAGTTTCTGTCATTTGTTATTAACAGTCCTGAATGCAATATGTTTTCAAGCTACACATTTGACAGGACACCAAAAAGACTTTGCAATCAAAATCTGCCCTGTTTCACAACTATGGGTAATATGCATGCTGTAGCATGAAGACGTTCAGAGGATCATATGACCTCAAGAATAATTACTGAGAAAGGAAGAATGAAAGCAACTAGGATGAAGATAAAGTTTATTTTTCATCTTCTTTCACTATTGGGGGAAAGGAATGGGTGAGTTGTTTGATACCCTAAGGAAATTCCATTTTGATCTTCCAATGAATCACTCTTGGAAAATTAGGAAAATGGTGCTTGCAGCTTCAATAAAAAAGGAAAAGATCATATGTTAATTACCTATTTGGGGCTAGACATGGTACTAAATTGGAAGTGGGGATAGAAAGGAACAATTTAGGAGGGAGGATCTCTTGACCCAAAGAGAGACATACCACTACAGTTCTGTGAGAAAGCACATCTACATTACTTAGTAGGTTAGCAAAGCGTCACTAATTTGTAATACCAGCAAAAGAAAGTAGCTTTATCAAAGAGCCTGAACTATGACATATTTATAAAATGCATTCCTAGTCTAAAAAATTACTTTTAGAAGATTCTCAGTAAATTCTTTCTTTCTGATTGAATAAAAATTAAACAGTCACAACAGAACATACAAAATCTAAGCTGAGAATACTCAGAAAGAAATTAAGGGGGAAATAATGGATAACAAAACTCTCAACCAGCTTTTCTATCTATTATTGACATTCCATTGAGAACAGTTCCTAAATTTCTTGAGCCCTTACCTCAGGTATAGCTTACTGACTCAGGGGAATAGGTTATGTGGAAACCATGGAAGTTTCTAGTCTGGCAGACCCTGGGTTCAACACGATGTTATTACAGGCAAAAGATGAGCATCTGTCAAAGAGATTAACAATGATTCTTATATCCGGTGGTGGTTGTGAGTGGTGAATGAGACACGGTTGGAATTTGACCTAGGGAACATTTATACCTCTCACTTTAAAGGAGAGAATTTTAAAAAAACAAATAATCAGAAATTAAGGCAGACTATAATGAAAATTAGTAGGAGATAATATCTAATTTGCAGGTGAAGTGGTTCTGAGAGGCACTTAGGCTGGAAATGTCTGTGTGCATAGGAGACCTGGGACATATCCAGGCATTATCTCTGCAAAAGGACCAACACTATCTCTCCTCAAGGTGACAGAACAGCCCCTCCAGTTCAGGTCTCAGAATCTGCTCTTCTAGAGTTTGCACCTTTTTCTTTTTGCAATTTAAAACCGGGTTGGGGGGAAATGGAGTGAAGGCAAAACGTGGGAAAAGAAAATCACTGTTCAAGTAACAGGAACAACAAAATCTCCAAGGTCAGGGTGGGTGTCAAAGAATTATGCAAAATCCTGCGGAATTAGGAGTCACAAATGCCCTGAGAAGAATTTTGAATTTTAGCAGCTCTTTCCTGAGTCCCCTTTCAGCCAGCCCCACGAGGGCTGTTGGCCTCCCTCCAGGCTCTTGGACTTGGCCTTCCTTTCTTCCTTTTTCCTTCCCGCAAACTAAGCATCCGAGAAACTTTCTATATTCCTCCACAAGTCTGAGCAAATTTCGTTCTAGGGGAGCTTTTTCATGGCTTTAACCCCACTTTCCTCGGTTTCCTAGGCGAGAACCTGAGATTGGTGCTGCCCGGCAGGCGGGATCCCCAAGTCGGGGCTGCCTGGGGCTTAGCCAGCGAAACGGCGGGTGTCTGCTAGGGAGTCGCCGTGTCCCGCGGGTGGGCTTCCGAGTGCGGGCAGGAACCTAGCAGGACGCGCCGGGCTCCGATCCCCGCCGCGGCAGCGAGCGCAGAGCCAGAGCCCGGACGGCGGAGACGCGCGCGGGGAGGGGGTGCGCGTGGAGGACGCGCGACTTCCGCAGGAGCTATTTTTAGCGGCGCGTCGCTCCCCCTCCCCTGCCGCCGGCATGGTAGCCTCCGGCTCGCCGCCGCTCCGCGGCCGTGTTCGGTCTCCCCCGCCGCTGCTCGCTCTTGGTAGCTTCCACGCGGGCAGGTCCGGAAACTGAGCATGTCTGGAAGCGCTCGGCGGCCCCGGCGGCGGCGGGGGCTGGACCCGGCTGCGTCAGGCTGAGCCCATTCCCCGCGCGGTCGCAGGAGCGCAGCGCCAGCGCCGCGCCGCCCGGCCCCGCCGAGAGGGGCGCACTCGCCGCCGCGGTCCCGCCGCCGCTCACCGCAGCCCCCTCCTGGCGACCCGCAAGTAAGTTTGTGAGGCTGCCGGGCGGAGGGGCGAGGGCTTGGCGCCCGGGGAGCCCGGGCTGGGAAGCGGGAGGCGCGGCTGGCGCCCCGGAGAGCCGGCTGGCCTCTGCCCCCAGTGCCCGGCGCCTCTCCGAGCCGCTTAGCCCGTTCGATAGCGGGTCGCCACCGGGATGCTAAGACAGGGACGACGGGCAGGGCAGGAGGGCAGAACTGGCTCCAGCGGGGGCCAGGAGGGCAGAGCGGGGAAGAAGGAAGGACCGGGCAGGCCGGGAGCAGGCTGGTGCGGGATGGGGAGGCTGGGATTGGGGCGCGGGAGCCCGGCCAGAGACAGCCGCAGAGGGAAAGTGGGGGTGCTCCCCGGGGGTAGGGTGGGAGCGGCGTGAGAGCGCGGCTTTGGGGGCAGAGTAGAGGGCAAGCGTGTCTTGACCAGAGCGGCGGGAGGGAAGATGGATGGAAAGTGGGGCGCGTGGAAAGCGGATTGGAATGAGAGCGGAGGACGCGGGTGGAAGGGGCAGTGGGCTCCGGATGGGCGGTTGGACTCGGATAATTTGGGGAATCGGTACAAGGTTAGGGAGATAAAATGATGGAGAGAGTCAGCCTTGAATCTGTCTTTGGAGAGAGTACGTGAAGCCACATGTTGGGAACTGGCTGGAGAGGATGGATGCAGAAAGTGGCCCGGGAGGGCCGGGTGGAAAATCGCTGAGGGATTTAAGTGAAGGGGAGGAGGGGAGCGTGCTGGGATCGGGCTGAGGGACAGGGCTGCTGGTGGGGGCAGAATGAATCAGGAAAGGGTTGGAGCCTGCCCGTGTGGCCCCCTGAATAGTGACTTCATAGCGGTTCTCTGAGGTTCACTTGTGCCTCAGGCTCCTCCTCCGTCTACTACCTGGCACTAAAGCACCTCGGCTGGCTGTAGGCGAGCTGAGCTCGTAGATTTGGACGGAGATCAGGCAGCGGGAAGACAGTCATTTACAGGGAGCTGCCGGGGGCTTCCCTTAAGTGGTCTCTGGCGCTCTCGGGGTGCAGTCTAAGATCTGAATGTGTGTGGTACAGGGGCCAGGCTGGGTTGGGGAGAGCGGTGCCAGTTCTAGGCCATGGAATCCGTGGTCTTGCCCCAGAGGTTTGATGCTTTGGGCTGGGAAGTCAGGCAGAAGTCTGCAGCGTGCAACTCGCGGCGGGGCATGGGTGTGCGTGTGTGCGCGCGTGTGTGCATGTTGCCTGGCGGGCTCGCGTGTGTTGTAGCAAGCAGTGTGTCTCCAAGGCAAGAAGAGCCTTCGATTCACGGTAGGCACGGGGAGGGGATTAAGAGAAACGTGCTTTCCTACGTCTCTTCTGCCTCCTTTCCCCAGGGTCACATTCTTTGCTCGTCCAATGATGCTCCTCTCTAATCTCTCCCCCGTGTCCCTTTACATCCCAAACCTGACGCCGGTCTTCTCCTCCGATTCGGCACTCGGAGAACGCGGCCGTTCCGGGCTGCTTCCACCACGGACTCTTATGGGAGGGAATCCTAGGAGTCCCGGAGATCAGAGGGGCTCCCGCATCCAAGGGTCCTTCCCTGAGGCGTCACGCCGGGGGTCCCGGTTTACTCTGCTGCCTCTGCAGGTGACGCAGTGATGTTGCCGGCAGACCTGGGAAACGCGGTGACTCTAAAAGGCCAGTGGCCGAGGCGCGGGGGCAGAGACCAGCACTTACAGGTTCTCAGGAGGGGGATCCTCCACAGAGTTCCCCACGTGTAAATATAATGAAAAAAAAGAAAAAAGAAAAAAAAGGACCAGGTTAGTAGAATAAACAAGTCCAAAAATCTCAATGCAGAAACGCCTTTTTTGACCAGCAAAGATTTCACTCACTGAAGAAGGGAAACAAGAAGCTTCCAGAGTGTATAGGATCAGAAATGAGACATGGCAGGCGAGGGAGAGGGGGTGGTTTGTCACCATGGCCTCGGCTTCTCAAACTTCATCCGGCTTGCCATGTTCTGTCGTCAGTGCCACATTTTCAGAGAGGCTTTACGAGATGCAGGAAATGAGGATGAAGGCAACTCTGGAAACCTGTACCATCTCTGGAAGGATCCAAAGAAGGGAGAGCAAGAACTGTACCTACTGTCTGCTGTCGAAGACGGCTGGTCTCACGTCTAAGAGAACCAGTCTCTGAGATTGTGTGCGAGACCATCAGAAATAGGTCTGGCTATCAAATTGCAGAGGGAAGACTCAGATGAAGGGAAGTGAGAACTCTGTGGAAAAAGTGTTGAGGACTGTGGTATGGGTTGTTTTGTAAGGTGATGTCTGGCCCGTGGACAGATGCAACAGAGAAAACAGTAAGCTTCTAGTGGCCATAGCATGTCCTCTTATTGCATGTGACAGTGGCTGTCCCAGTTTCTAGTATACTGTTGAAATATACCCTTTGAAATATGTCCATTGTTCTGAACATCTGTGAGGTGGCAAATTGGAATAAAAAGACTTCTACTGTCATTATTGTTTCCTATTACTATGATTTTTCCATTCATTATTATAGAATATGCAAAAGTAAAATAAATGATTATTTCAGCCATTAATTCTGTTCTTCCCAGAATGTTGTTCAAATAAAATATGGTATGTTTGCCTATATTGCTTTGTTTGGGGTTCAAGGAGGAGAGAAGGTTGGGCAAATTGATTAGGGTATCAAATAAAGGGAGAGATTGGGTACTTTAAGATTTTATGAGTGTGGGGGAGAAGGATTCATTTACAGAATGCTAAATTTGATGTGGAATGAGAAAATTCTTCACTCCCCACCTCCTGCATTAGAAATACAAAGGATTGTACCCTTGGGCTGGGTCCTAGTCCTTAAGTGGAAGCCTAACTTGACAATTTTTCTGGAGGATTGTTCCCTAAATCCAGGTAAGCCTTAGCAAATAGTCTAGGGAATCTTTACTGCCCTAAGGTAAAGTCATTTTAATAAAAGAAAGGTGATGAAATGGTTTCATATGGCAGAATGTGTGAGAGAGATATCAATCAGAGTGGGAAGAGAAATCACTTTCTCTCACTTTAGGCTTAGAACAGTGGTTCTCAGCTGGGGGCAGTTTTGGCCTGCAGGGGACACTGGCAAATTCTGGAGACATTTTTGATTGTTACAACTTTGGGGGATATGCTGCTGGCATCTCCTGGGCCAGGCCAGGGGTGCTGCTAACATTCTACAATGAACTGGACAGCCTCCTGCAATTTTCTGGCCCCAAATTCAATAGCGCTTAAGTTAAGAAACCCTGGCTGTCAACAGGCATGCTTAAAATGAAAAGCAACCCATTTTAGGATGCTTTCAAACATTCCTCTTGGAAGTCCATCTTGAAAATCAAGAGTAGCTAATATTAAGAGACTTTCTTTGCAAAATGGTCCCATGTTAAAAAAAATGCTTATTTTAAGGAAATTAAAGAAATTTCTTTATAGCAGAACTTTTTTTAGCCTTTTAAAAAAAAATTCTAAACTATATTAGGAATTTCCAAAAGGCAAATTATATGCATGTGTGCATGTGAACTGAGTGAACATTTTTTGATGAAAACCAGTTAAAAATGTTCTGCTGCATCAGTTTTCACTGAACTTGTTTGGTATTTGCTGTTTTAGTATATAGTCTTACTTTTTAAAATTAAAGTTAATTTAATTAAAATTACAGCTTATAAGTTCTTCATTGAGGGATTGAACAAAGAAAAATGTTAGGTAAATATTTATTTGAAGCCACATAAAATATTCTAAAATGAAACCTTAGTATTTGTAGGTATCTACACAAGAAGGAAAGACTCCTGTATGATTTTCGTGTACTGCGTTTGGTTTCTATTTTAAATCAACAGCATAGCAAGTATTAAGAAACAACAAGCCTTTCTAGCCTGTAGCACAGTGCATTGCCTAGAAAGATGGAACAATAATAGCTTGTACTCATAAATGTAATAAGATCTAGGAACCGTTCTAATATCCCTTGTATGCAGGAATTTGGAGCATTTATTAGGTAAAAGCCTTGTCAGTATCACAATGAGACCTAGAGAAACTAAGGAGATTTGAGACCTAGAGAAACTAAGGAGCCTTTCTACCCTCTCTCCCTGTGTTACTCCCCCACTCCTATTTTTTGGTTGGTTGGTTTCAGGATTCATTCTGAAGGGATCATCATTAGGGCTGATTACTTCCTTTCCTGTTCTAATAACCATCCCATCCACCCTTGGCTACTACTGTCCCTCAGGGAGTCTTACTGCAGCTGAGACTTCATATTCCTGCTAAGACTTTGGGGCACCCAGCAACCCCTCCCATTCTCCTGTGTGTACAAACAGAAACAGCTCTTTCCTGCTTCCAGGTGGAACAGAGATTTGTGTCTTTCTTGGAAAAAGGCAATGAGGAGAGGCTTTGTTTTCCACAAAGGCAACCTCAATTTCTCTGCTTGTATTTTTACTTAATTGCTTTGTTCAACTGTGTGTTCAATTACATATTCTTGCTGTTAGAAAGGTTTCCTCTATCTCAAGGGAATAGTGAAAGAACTGAGGAAAACATGAGTTCAGCATAAGCAAGACTGATATTGATAGAATGTACCTATGATTGGACTATGTGAAAGCTCAAGGAATATGATTTGAACTAATGATAACCATATTTGTAAATTCAATAAGCATTTGCAGTAGCAGGTTCTGTTCTATGCACTGGGACTCTTGCAGTTGCAATGTCTGGCTGCCTTGTGCATTGCAACTAGTTTGCAAAACCAAGTCCATTTAAAGTAATATACTTTATGTGTATCTGTAAAAGTCTATCTGCAAAAAGAAATATAAGTGGATATTAATTTTCATTGAATTTGGAGCAATTATAGAGATATATCCTGATTCTTGGAAAGACTTCAGAAACACAATTGGTGAAATGCAGAAGGCATACGAAACCATTAAGGGGGAAGCGGTTACACGGATTTCTGTATAGCCTGGACAAGGGGGGAATGAGAGATTTGAGGTGAAAGGGTCAGTTCTTGCTTTCCCTTTCCTTTCTTTGGGAAATGGTTATTGATATGTTTGACATCTAAGCAAGGAGAGGTGGTTTTCTTCCCTGCAGATATTTGTTGAATGGATGTATGCCCTCTTGCATCTCTGATAGCCATAGTTGTAGAAGCCAGTGGGACGCAGGCATTGGTGGTTAGAGTAAAGTTGAATTTCAAATCAGTTCTGGCCTAATGATGTTTGCAGAAAAGGCTTTGAACACACACTTTCAAAGACTGAGCATTCAGTGTCACTGTTTTTAGGAGACTAATATAAAGACTATAGAACTGAACATTTTTGATGTTTTGGGTAGCAACTAATGCTAATGCTTTAAACTAAGAGAGTTTATTTATTTATTTGAGGAAAACAGAAATAATATGACATCTCCTTTTCCCTATAAACAAACTTGCTGCTCACACTGGCATGTCATTTATTGTCCCAACTGGAGGGAGGGTCATACGAGAGATGGACATTTTATCAAATACCATATGTTGCCTATGCTGAATTCAAGAATAACAACAAGCACATACACACAGAGCAAGCTTTTGAAATTTAGACTATAGCAAAGGCAAAGAGTATCTTTTTTAAAAATTTCATTTTATCTTACTGTTGAGAATGAGTAATAGCAATGCAGGGAAAAGGCAACCTTGTTTGTGGAAGGTTTTACTTTTGTTTATAAATTCTTATTCATCTTAAGAAACAAATAGCCTGGAACATTTCCTGAGGCATTAAGCCTTCATTATAAATAGCATATCTCTTCTATCTCTGGAATATTCATTAGGTGATGACTTTTGGAATCTGAATACTGGGCTAAGATGGCTGACACAGTCCCTTTTAATTTGTGATTTAGAGTTGTCTCCGTCCTCCTAAAGAAAGGAAAATAGACATCCTATTTGTCGGTAAGAGCACAATACCCACATGTTATGGATATTGACAGTAGCCTGTTTTACACAAAAACATGCCTGTTGCTTGACCTTGGTGTGGGACCTCACTGACCAAAACGTTGATCTCAGCCTTCTGAATTATGAAGCCCGATTTTAACAATTTTGATTTGAACAACAGTGTTGTGACCAGGCTTGACAACCAACTGATATATATGGAAAAGACTGACTGATGAGCCAGAATACTAACTACCCATTTACAAAGAAAGAGGCATAAAAGTGTAGGGAGGATCAAAAGCTTTGTATTTAATCTAATACTTAGCTAGTGTGTGCCTTCACATGAGTTTTTTAAACTCCATAGAACTTCGGTTTCCTAATCATTAAAATGGAGATGGGTATGAAATGATTTGCCTGAGGTCAGCAGTCACTCTGCATCACTTCAACTCGGTCTGAATTTTTTGAAGTCTCGATCCAAACCTTCTCCTTCTTAAGAACATGTTTAATTTTTTTGGTTAAGTCCATGTTTCTTCTATTTATTTAAAAATGGAAAACCTTTCAAGAACCTCTCTTTTAAGTTATCATATTCCAGGCAAAAAAGGTAACCGATGGGTCTCGAGTTGAATTTGTATCAGAGTTCAACTGAGGTATTCACCTAAGTGATTAAAATGATCAAACACGCTTTTATTTTTTCCTAATTGGGATGAATATAAGCAAGACTTTAGGTAAAGATATCTGAACCCAAAACATGCCACTGTGGATGATGTCTTTCAACTAGGATATATTTTTTGAAGATCAGAAAATTGAAGATTGGCCCTTATTTTTATAATTCTGTTATTAATAGTTTTTTTTTTTTAACTGGTTCAGTGCTGTTGCCACTGTGGTTTCTTAAAGAGTTTCAGATTCAAAAAAAAAAAAATGTAAAAACATGCTATGTGTTAGAGGTACTTCGTTAGTTGTAAAGTATATAATGCATGCTTTCTGATTTGAAATTTATGGTGACTGATACATGGATGATTGACTGGAATAATGAAAGACTTAAAATCAGAAACCAAAACAGATGGCAGGTTTGAAAGAACATTCCTGTTAGCATCAGACAAACTAGAATACAAATCTTTATTCTTCAGTTACTAGCTGTGAAAAATTGGGAAAATTACTTGACTTTCCACCTTCTCCTACTTTTTGAGAATCATTCCCATCAGATTATAGGTTTGATTCCTGTGATGACTCAGTAAGATAAGGAAGTAGAGATCTTAGCATGATGCCTGGCACCCTTCTTTGTCCTTGTATTCTGCTAATTCCACCACACTTCAGCTATGCCCTTGAAAGTGATCATTTATGCTTGAATCAGTTCAGATTCTTTTTTACTCTCAAGAATCAGAAAACCTGATCTCAAGTAGCTTGAGGGAAAAAAAAAAGAAACTTCATGACCATGTGACTGAGTGCAGGAGGGGGCTATATTTGACTCCAGGTAGGACCTGGCAGGGCTCAAACTATGTGAACAGTTCCTTTGCAGTTGTTATCACAGTTTCTTAGCTCTACTTCCTAAGTGTTGGCTCCATTCATGACAGGCTGTCTCCTCAGGGTTCTAAGGTGGCTCCCAGAAGCTTTCAGAACTTCATGTTCCCAGGTTCAAATTTAGTAAAGAAGAGAGCCTTTTTTCATAACTCTTGCAGAGGAAAGAAGAAGCTGCTCTTTCTAGAAATCCCAGCACGCATCTCTTCACATTTCACTGGCTCTGATCAAGTAAAGTGCCCATTCCTCCCCAAGTCACAGTGGCCAAAAAGATGAAATACACTGGATGGGCAGGTGTGTTTTTCCATAGAAAGGTAGGGAATTTTTGTTGGGAGGAGAATCGTATGCTAGCCAGCTGGCCAGTAAGAAACCACCACAGCACTTGCATTACTGTTTGGCCCCAAAGAAAAATGTGGAATCATGTTTTATTTCATCTAGGTCATGGTTAAAGTCTAGAGAATTGTTCCTGCACCATTACCGAATATTTCTTTCTAGTGATGGATCTTAATTACCAGGATTAAATGACACCAATGCACATTAGCTGTCTTCCTTCGATATACATCATTAGACTGGCTGGATAGACACTAGAATTCATATTTTGCTACAAATATATGTTAAAGGAACAAATGAATACATTTCTTAGATATTTGCTCATAGGATCACTGTTTTCTGAAAAAAGTCAAGAGAAGCTGTCATTATGTAAGTTGTTATTATTAAACATTCAGTGATTTATCCTTTCCTTCCTGGGTGACCTTGCTGGCCTGTGGCTCTGCATCTGTATACCAAATTGCAGCAAACAGTAAGGCTACTAAGACTTATGCAGCAATCAATTCTTACCGTCTACACACGTGGGCAGCTGACAAAATACTCCAGAAAGGTTAATTTGTTCAGTCTTTATATATTTTTAAAAAATTTTCCATGTTCCATTGGGGCTGTTGCAACAGAAGTCTCTTAAACGCAATTATTTTCGAAGATAAAATGTAGTCTTACTTCTTGAATTAATGTATTAATGGACTAGGGATTTTTTTCCTGTCATCTATTTTTTACTCTTTGCATAGATCAAAGTGACAGGATGTCACACATCACACATTTAGCAGAAGAATGTTAACAGCCATGATAAATGGCTTTGAATAAAAAACATTTTCTTCTGTTTTCATTCATGCAAATGGTTTAGTAACATACATAAACGTAAGTGCCTTATTGTAAAATGTTTTAAAAGTGGAGAATAAAATCACATATCCTTGCATTTTTAAAGCTAGCTTTCAGGCTGCTGTAAAATGTGATCTACTTGTGGTGAGTATGTCAGTGTAGCAGTTGGTTTTCCCATAGGTAGTTTCCAACATGGGAGGTGTGGGGGAGAGATATTCTAGCACAATGAAGTTAAAAAGTGAGAAACTACAGAAATGAGCAAGGCATTCATTACCTCTTATATCTATTTAGGTTCTTAAATTCTTAAGAAGACCAAGGAATATGAAAGGTACTCTTTTATGCAACTAAAGTACCACTGAAGTGAGATTTTTACCTCTTTACCAGCTGAAATTTCATATCAGCAATCATATTGGTGAGTGCATAGCAGAGAAAACATAAAGTCATGTGAATGATTAAGATACAGTTTTTAATTGAACAACCAGGTGGAAAAAAGTACCATTCAGTAATGGCACTTCAGAAATATTCAGTAATATTTAGAAAAACCTAGAGAGAGATCATTTTAACATATAGCCTTATAGGCACAGCTGTTGATAATGTTATATATTAAGGGTTTTTTGTTTCAGTACAATGTATACATCATGTTTATCATTAAATATTATGAAGTTTTCTTTGGTATTATAATTCGTAAATCATTTTTGCTGTTCTTACTGGGGGTGAGAATAAAAAGGTTGTTAGTGGCTCATTTGGAAACTATGCATTAATTTTTTTTAAAGTTTTCCATCAGCTGCCTCTTCATGGACTGAAACACATAGATGTGGAAAAATAATAGTAGATTCATTATAACAGATGTACCTAGAAAAGCTCTGAGCTAATCATTTAGATTGTTTTGTGAAAGTGAATGAAGTGAAGCTGAAATTTCATTGGAACCTCCTGATAGTTGTTAAGTCAAAATAAGGTAAACATTAAAAGAAAACAGAACAAAATTTAACGTTTCAATGTTGAAATTTATCAGAGTTCCTTAACTGACTTAAATAGAAACTGATTCTGGTTGATTTAAGCAGAAAGGAATTCACTGGATGATTATGAAGGAGTTCATGGAATTGAAGGAAATGCCGAGAAAAACACCTTGGATAGGATAGGAGCCCACTGCTGAGATGGGTCAGCTCTAGTTGTTTTCCCTCATCGTGTTCCTGTCCTCAAGAGTCAGAATTCAGAAAGAGAGACAGAGACAGGGTGAGTTAGTTTGAGGGAAGAATGGGGCATCTTGACTGATAGTCCCAAGGCATAACCTATAATCCTTTGCTACGAGAAGAAGGGAAATAGGTGATACTGGCCAGGCACATTAAAGGACTATCCATTACATAGATTCAGGAGGCAGCAACTTGCTTCAGTGAAGATGAATTATGAGAAAGAGAAAAGGGAAGGAAAACAAAAACCCTGAGTGTATTATCTAAATAATATCTTTATGGAAGACAAAAATACTGTATTAGTTTCCTAAACCTACATAACAAATTAGCACAAACTGGGTGGCTTAAAACAAGAGTAATTTATTCCATCACAGTTCTGGAGGCTAGAAGTCCAAAGTCAAGGTGTCAGCATGGCCAGTCTCTCTTTGAAGGCTCTAGGGGGAGAATCTGTTTCATACTTTTCTTTTGACTGCTAGTATTGCTGGCAATCCTTGGTGTTCTTTGGTTTATAGACTCATCACGCCACCAGTCTGTCTCTGTCATCACATGGCCTTCTCACATATGTCTCTGACTCAAATTCATAGAGAAAGGAAGTAGAACAGTGGTCGCCAGGGGCTAGAAGTATAAGGGAAAAGGGAGTCATTGTTTAATGGATACAGAGTTTCAGCTTTGCGAGATAAAAAGGGTTCGGGAGATGGATGGTGGTGATGGTTGCACAGCAGTGTAAAGGTACTTAATGCCACTGACCTGTACACTTTAAAAGGATTAAGGTGGTAAATTTTATGTCATATGTGTTTTACCACAATTAAAAAATATAAATTGTAAAAAGTGAATAAGAAGAAAGTTGGTAAAATTTTAATTCTTAAAAGTGAAGTGAGGGCAAGCAGGATATTTAGAATAACTGGGGGCCTCAGACACAATGTGAATCTGCACTCACGAGTTATTTCCCATGGACTTTTGCTCAGTGCTTACCAGAAATTTTGGGAGCAGGACAGTTGACCAGAGAGGACCCCCCTCCCCTTGCTTCCACAGGTGTTCATGTGGTGAGACTCTGGCCCTGGGAACAGGCACAAAATCTCACCTACAACCCCAGATTCTTCTCTCACGTGCCAAAGCCTTACACTAGGGGAGGGGCAGAAACCACTGGGCCCAGCGTCCCACACTGATAGAAAGTGGAGGTCTATAACAGATGAAGAGCATATTTTGGTGCCACATAAGGAAAGAGGGACAGAAAAGTTGAGGAAAAGCCAACCCAAGACCCAGGTTTATAGGGCATAATGCTGAGGTTGGACCCAGAGAACTCAAAAATTTATAGCATCTGGGTTCATAACTGCCCCAAATTGGAAACAACCCAGATGTCCATTAGTTGAGGAATGAAGAAACAAATTATAGCAGTATTCTATAGAATAGAATTCTACTTGCCAATAAAAAGGAATAAAGTGAATGTTACTGACCTCACCACTGTGATCTTCAGATCTTTTTAATTCATTGAGGATAACCATTGGGGCAAGAGCCATGAAAGTTTCATGAAAAATACAGCACTTCAGGAAAATGTAAATGTTCAGAAGTGGATTAAGACAGTTATTTAGAAAGCAGGAGTAGCTTGGATGGGCTGATTTTAAGGGGAGAATATAAGGCCGGGATAGAGTGACCATAATTTGCTCAGCAAGGAAAATATCATATATACTATCTGAGTTTTTTTCATTATGAGACACAAAATGCTACCACTTTATATGCTATTCTAGTTTTAAAATTCAAAGTTCTCTATAAATATATAAGCAACTTTTCTCTTACCCTAAACTTATGGTATGTTGATCATAGATTTTTTTCAAAGTTAAAATATCTTTAAAACTCATCTAATATCCTTCTAAAATAGGAGTTTTTAACAAGTAGTTCACAGACATGGATAAAATTCAGCTAGTGCACAAAGACAGAGAAAATGACTTCCTTATTATTACTAACTTCTAATTGAAATTTAGCATTTTCATTAATTATAGGTGTGGGTCACAAACCACTTAGTAATTAGCAGTACCTGTCACTTTTTCACCAATAGAAGTCACAGATATCCTATCACATTCCACTTGTTTGCTGATATTTTGAGAAATCATGTATACTCACTGCAACCTTGAAAATATTGTCATTTTTAGACCTGCTGTTACCTCTTTTTATTGCGAGTACAGTTTATCCTTCAGCAACACCTACGGTTAGGGGAACTGACCTGCTGTGCAGTTGAAAATTCACGTATAACTTTTGACTCCCCAAAAGCATAATTATCAATAGCCTGCTGTTGACTAGAAGCCTTATCCGTAACATGAATAATCAATTAACACATATTTTGTATGTTTTATGTGTTATATACTGTATTCTTACAATAAACTGAAAAGAAAGTGTTTTTTAAAAATCATAAGGGAGATAAAATATGTTTACTATTCATTAAGTGGAAGTGGATCATCACAAAGTCTTATCCTCATAGCCTTCACATTGAGTGGGCTGAGGAGGAGGAGAAGAGGGGTTTCTCTTGCTGTCTCAGTGGTGGCAGAGAGGGAAGAATATTTGCATATACGTGGACCCGCACAGAACATTTGTGTTGTTCAATGGTCAGCTGTATTAATAAAGAGACATACTGTGTCACAGACTCATCCTTTTAAAGTTTGGTAACTGTGTTTCATTACCGTTTGTTTCGTTTGAAATCTTATGTATCTCATTCTTAGAAGTGATCATAGGCTTTAACAGACTCCCAGAGGGACTCATAGAACCAGGAAAGGTGAAGAACATAAAACCTTTCTGTGGCTCCTAGTAGTAAGTTCTATTCAGTGTGAATCGCTTGGTCCAGAAAGCCGGAACTATTGAGTGTGTTCCAGCTGACTGCACTTGTACTTGAGCTGCCTGATGCCAGCTGTGCAATTCCATAGGAAACACAGTCTAGCAGGTTTTGTGCCACTTAGTGAGTGCATTGGCGCATTTCTGAGAATCTGTAGATTTTCTATGGACTTTCTAATGGGCTTCTCCTATAGTGGAGCCAACACACAGCCTTAGAATCAAGGGCCCTATTGTAACCTTTCCTTTTAGGGGGCCTAGGTTTTAGACCATCCCATATTCATAACTGTGTTTCTGGAACCCTTAGTTGGGAGACAAGCAGCTCTGACAGAGGTCAGTCTGGTTGGTTCAACTTCATGTGTCTGTGAATCCCAGGAGCACTGATGTGGAAGTTTAAAGCCATTAGATCAGAGATATTTTTCTTCCTGTTTAGATTTAGTTCCCTGGCAAGCTGATATGATTAAAGTGAACACATCACTCATGCCAAGATCTCTATACTCTTAATATCTTTTAAACTTTATTTATTCTAAAGGCTGCCGTGAGAGCAAATCATTTGAGTGACTTCAGTGTCAGAGGTGGTGGTGGTCCAGTGGGGATCCACTTGGTCCCTGAGGAATGGGGGAATTGTTTTCCCATGGGTTGCATTTTGCCAGTAGATACATGTCCATTCTAAAGGTAAATGTTATAATTTATCAGAATGGCTCATTTCATTTTGCCTCTTTTAGGGTAAAATCTGCTTTTGTTTAGCTTCTTAACTTCTATCATTGACCTAGGTCAGGTCTATGAAACCTCACAATTATCTAGGAATTTCCTGAAGTTACTAAAATGCTCTCCCTGTGGTCTTCCTGGTATGTTTAAGGAATGCAGATCACAGTGACATCTGCCAAATCAAAATATATTTTGGCAGAAATATATTTACTGGGAAATAGCAGTTTTAGACTGCATGGAACTTTCTTTTTGGTACCCTGTGACCAGCATCTTCCCAAATGCATGGAACATTTTTCTAACCAATGTTTGAGATCCAAGCATGTGCTATGTGCCAGGCACTCAGATGGACACTGGAAAGGTAATGAGGGGCAAAGCAAACGTGGACCTGCCTTCATGCAGCTGATGGTATAATGTGTGTGTTGGGGAGAGGATGTTAGTTATGCTACTGTGAAGGCCAAGCAGGTGGAGCTGGGAGGCTGTGCGGAGGAGACACAGAGGAGACCCGGAGAAAGGAGCGGCTCCCTAGGTTGAAGGCTGCATGGGGCTGGGAGCAGGAGTGGAGGGGTGTTTAGACAGAGGAAATAGGTTGTCTCTTATGAGGACACGAAAAGATGGTCACAGTGGCTGGGACAAGGGTGGAGGTGGGCCAAATGAATGTGGAGAGGTACGCTAGCACCAGAAATCCAGATGCCTCTTGGTGAGGCTAAGGACCTTGGTTCTGAAGCAGGGATGATGTGATCAACTATCCTTTACTGACACAGAGATAATGATATTTGTTCTCCTAGAGAATAGATAGCATTAAGGAAAAGCAGGGTGCCTAGCAACTTAAAAACAATACAAAATCTTCTATTTAAAGACAGTGGACATGATATGTGTACCACAATACATGTACGTTATTACAAGCATGCCTTTACCTCTGGATAGTACGCTTTCAGTTTCAGTACTAGGATTTTATTACTTGTTTCTTTGAGGTTCTGAGCAGAGGGAATTCTAAACCACTTGCCTTTGTCATTTGCCTTTGAAGACTTCTTTGTAAATTTTCCATTATATAAAGCAGTTAACATTAACTTCAATCTTTAAAAAAAAAGGACTGTTAGAATTATTCATTTATTTGCTTGCTATTTTAATTGCCATAGTTTACCTGTTTATTTGGACTTTATTATAAAAGACTGGAAGTATTATTACTGTAATTGAATTGAAGTAACTTGCAAAAAGGCCTTTTATAGGGATGGTATTCTCTGGTACCTTTAAATTTATAGAAAATTTTTGAATTTCCCATTTGATTAGCAAATATGAGCCAAAATCATGCTTAACACTGTCGTGTCTATGGCTCTCTCAGCCACTGCACTGAATTAAAAGTCCTTGCAATCTTTAGATCATTTGAGTAAATAAGATTGTAAAATGCAGTTTTCATTTCATGTATAAACTTTTTGAAATGGCAAATTTTGGTCTACAAAGTAATTGGGCAGCTCTGCCTCATTTTTAGCATTACCTTCCAATGAGGATCAATTAGTTACCAGCTCATTATATTATTCTCATGGAGAGTCAGACTTCATTTCTGGATATTCTGGAGGATTGGACATTAACAAGTGTCCTTCCCTTTAATGCTGCCAACCCCTGGTCCGTGTGCCCCCGTATCTGCAATTTTTGAAACATTTCACATGAAGCTAAGCCAGCCACGTGCTGAAACAGCTAGCTTCTCCCTGTCCTTGGGGGGCTTGTTATTGGCACCCAGGTACTTATTATCTAGTAAGCAGAAGATGTAAGAGGATGCTTATTGATTCTGTGTTGTGAAGGACTTTGAAATGTCCTTCAGACAAGGATTTTCAGAGTAGGTGACGAGAGCAGTTACAGAGAATTGTTTTCCTGTGTGCGTGGCATCTTTATACATGATGTCAACAAGAGGCTCAGAGTCTGACAGTAGGATCAAAGGACCTTGTTCTCTAGCAGGTTCTTTTGAGAATATACTTCTGTGAATATATGTGTTTAACATGCAGCATTCCTTTGTGGACTGCCCTCACCCCATAATCAACCTTTTCAGGCCTGTGGTTTCCCTAGGGGCAAACAAGTGACCCGGCCAGCCAAAGTAGTCTCACTTCTTGCCGTGGTGATTTGTTCAAGGATAGATATATGATCTAAGCTGGTAAAGTGATGACAGCGTTCCCTGGGATTTTGATAGAACACTAAAAACACGCTCTCTGTCTCATGGGGGTTACAAAGGATTCCTGTCTAGAGCTGCCGATGGCCATCTTTGCTATAAAATGGAGGCAGCCTGCCTGAAAATGCAACTAGTCCAAAAAACCCCCAAAACAAAAAACAAAAACAAAAAGTAAAAAAACAACCATATTCTAGCCCATTAATCCCACCACATCTAAAGCCAGTATGACTATTTCAGCTGCATGAACCCATTATTTTCCACTTCCATTTAGGCTGAATTGAGTTGGTTTTTTTTTTTTTTTTCAATGAGAAGAATTAAAATATAAATGCTGCCTATAAACTGTCCCTACTCTGAAGTGGCAGCAGGAAGGGAGAAGTCTGAAGATATCATCTGGTATAGATGTGAAAGATGTGAAAATTTCTGTTGCCCTGAGCCAAAAAGAGTTTATAAGAGATACCAAAGAATGTGGTAACTTTTCCCTCCTGTTGCCATTTTCTTGAAATAGCATTGCATGTTTTAACAAAAACTTTCTACATTCTGAGGTAGTAGAATCCTAGTTTTCTCATAGACAGAAGTGAGAGACTTAGTGTTGGTATGTATTACAGAAACAAACATAAATGGTAGCTGGCTGAATCCTAGTTCTAGCTTTGCCATTTAGAATCCATTATCCATTTATTTGTTATGCGTTTGCTTTTAGCATGAGACATTCTAAGGTCTATTGTTCAACAAATAAGATATTACAACTCCAGTAATGGTCTCTAACACAAATAACTAGATTAGAGAGACAAGCAGTAAAAATAATAAAAGACAAATTATCTTGTCGATCCTGTATTTCTAGTAACTTAGCAATAAAAGCCATTTATGCTCTTTCTCATTTGGATGTTAAATAGCTAGAAAATATGAGTCAGTCATTTTGGATGCAAAATTTCTGCTGTAGCTTCATTCCATTTGGTATCTTAGGTATCAATTTTTTACAGACGTTTCCTTTTTAAGACAGGAAAGAAAAGATACACAGTGTGGTAATGAAAATGAGTATTTTAAGTGTCCTGTAAACCTAAAATGGAAAGCAAGAAAGTAAAGGAACTGTAATGACATTTCTAGTACAAGTTTATGCTAGAGGCTTATTTTTCATGATTTCTTTATGAAGAGATACATGAAATGTGTAAATTAAGTTTGTGGTTAAAAGGAAGCTGGGGTATCAGAGATACTAAGACTCACTTTATCTTACATTGATGCTTGTCCTGTGGATAATAATTTCTGCTAAGAAGGGTTATAAGATAAGCCTTTTAACTAAAAATAGAACCTTGTTACTAAGCTATAATAAGAGGCGCTGTGCATATTAATTCAGTGACCAGAAAATATTGTCTTCCAGGGTGTGGTCTGAGTGGTCTCCAAAGACATTATGAAGCACCTTGGTTGGCTTACTTCCATTTAAAAGGGAAAATGCAATAAACACCAATTTTCTACAAGGTATCATAGAATGTACTGCGGTGTTTATTATCCCTTGTGCTAATATAATAGGAGAAATAGTTTCTCCTTCCCAGGTAATTTAATGGGGAAAAGCATCCCATTTTCAAAAGAAAAATGCTACATAAGAGGAAGTAGCATAAACATAATGAAATTCTATGCTGTGTTTAGTGAACTGATGGCTTAATCAACTGTCACCTTGGTGACAAAAAAAAGTTCTCAACTTTGAATCCATAAGAGATAGTCTAGTAAACAAAATTAGCATTCACATTTAAATTTGAGGTTTGCCTACAATATTTGATTCATGATCAGTTCTTATTTCTACAGAGCAGAGCCCCTTTGAGCTGTTCCACCAGATGGAACACTTCGTAGTCTCACATGGGTAAGTGGCTGGAATCCACAATTCTGTGCGGTGGAGTTTCCTGTGCATTTGGATCTGTCTGCAAGGTCTTCTGCCAAAAGCAGTGGGGTGTGAAACATATCCTGTTGCCATGGCCACACCCATGCAGAATACAGAGGCTGCTGGATAGTACCTGTAGCTGTGGCCAGGGGAAAGGTGGTCATACAAACAGACAGATGTTCCTAGGCAATGAGAATTTCGTAATGGCAGGTGAAGTGTATTAGAAGATGTGGGAGCCTCCTTAAATTTTGTGAAATTCAAAAAAGAGAAAACTAGGGCTGGAAAAGTCCAAGTGTTGATGCTGAATTTATGAATACTGCACTTGCTAAATTGCTGACAGAAAGCCCAAGCATTCTCTATTATTTACAATACATACCCTGATGCAAGGAAGAGACTGTTCCAGTGCAGAACAGCATGAACCACGGAGCAGCAACATCTGGGCAACAAACGTAGAAGCAAGGTCCAAACATTTACTGTATCCTGTCATGAATGTGGTTCTGATCAGAGTTGATACAGGAATCCTTCCCAACAACCCAAATATATATTTTTGCATGCTATACTTCGGATAATTGCATAGTATAAACTCTGTGTCATTTTCATTCTGTATTTCAGAGATTCACAACTTATTTATTCATTCTTTCATTCAACAAGTATATTGATTGCCAAACATTAAAAAAAAAAAGTAGTGAATAAAATCACAGAATTCCTTGCTTTTACAGACTTTATTTTCTGGTTTATGGAGACAATCAACAATTAAGCATGTACAATTGTCCCCCATTATCTGTGGTTTTGCCTTCTGAGGTTTCAGTTACTTGTGGCCAATTGCATTCTGAAAATAGTAAATAAAAAATTCCAGAAATAAACAATTCACTAGTTTTAAATTGTGCCCCATTCTGAGTAGTATGATGAATTCTCCTGCTGTCTTGATTCCTCCCTCCCAGGACACGAGTCCTCCCTTGCCCCCGTGTATTCATGCCGTGATACCATAATGTGATAAAGCATGATGAGTGTGGGGCTAGGGGAATAACAATAGGTAGAAAAGAGAAAGGATCTGAAGACTGGCTCGAAAGAAGACCAGCAGTTAGAGGACGGAAAGACAAGGAGGAACCAAGCTAGTAGGCAGGGAAGGAGCAACCAGTGAGAACAAGGATGTGTTCCTTAGAGAAGGCTTAAGTCACTGGAGAATGAATGTTCAGCCCAGGAGTGACCTGGTCCAGTTGATGCTTTCTGGAAGCTTTACCCTGGTTGCCAAGGAGGCAGGGCCATCACAGGGCAAAAGCAGAGGAAGAGAAACCAGTTAGTGGGCTGTTGCCATGACGTGAGAAATAAGCATTGTTTGGACTATGATTGTAGCAGTAGAAGAGGTAAAAGAGGCTGGATTTGGGATATATTTTGAAGGTAGTGCACAAAAAACGGCAGTAGACATAAAATTTACTGATGAATACAGTATTGAATGTGAAGGAAAGAGAACTGGCTGATCTACTTTTAGATCAAAGCTACTCAAAATGCTGGTCTGAAATTTTGCTACCTGGTCTGTGACAATATAAGGAGCTTGTGCCAAAATGTAAATCAACTGATTTTTTTTTTTTCATAGCAAGAGTTTTTCAGTGAAGGAAGCAGTGCATTGATTTACATTCTAGCACAAGCTCCTTATTTTGTCATAGACTGGAGTGCATTTCCAGAACATACTCATCTGCAGATGTCACATGGAACACTGAATTGGATGAAGGCATCAGTGAAAGCCATTATTAACGAGTTCCTCAGTTTATATAGATATGACACATTCTTGAAGAATTGCTGATTTTGTAGTTATGCAGGGGTACTCTGGTTGCCAGCGTTACTTAGAGCGGCTCATAGATGAGTTATAAAACACTTCGTGGAGCAATACTTTCTTAAAGTTATGTGTCTTGGTTTATTTTGTGCTGCTGTCACATAATATTTGACACTGGGTAATTTATAAAGAATGGAAACTTATTCTTTCACAGATCTGGACACTGGAAAGTCCA
This sequence comes from Lepilemur ruficaudatus, assembly GCA_963574885.1. Taxonomy (NCBI): domain Eukaryota; kingdom Metazoa; phylum Chordata; class Mammalia; order Primates; family Lepilemuridae; genus Lepilemur; species Lepilemur ruficaudatus. The sequence continues at coordinate 28,684 of CAUYRT010076990.1, forward strand.
AGATCAAGGCTCCAGGATCTGAGTGTGGACATACTTACTGTGTTCTCATGTGGCAAAAGGCAGAAGGGCACGAGAGTGACAAACTCTGTGTCTTTATATGGCAGAAGAGCAAAAGAGAGCGAGAATCCACACCTGTAGGCCCTTTTCTTTTCTTTTTTCGAGACAGTCTCACTCTGTCGGGCTAGAGTGCCATGGCGTCAGCCTAGCTCACAGCAGCCTCAAACTCCTGGGCTCAAGCAATCCTTCTGCCTCAGCCTCTCAAGTAGCTGGGACTACAGGCATGCACCACCATGCCCGGCTATTTTTTTTTCTGTATATTTCTAGTTGGCCAATTAATTTCTTTCTATTTTTATTAGAGACGGGGTCTCACTCTTGCTCAGGCTGGTCTCGAACTCCTGACCTCGAGCGATCCTCCTGCCTTGGCCTCCCAGGATTACAGGCGTGAGCCACCGCGCCCGGCCCTCTAGGCCCTTTTTATAGCATTGTCAGTCCATTTATGAGGGTGGAGCTCTCATGACCTACACACTTCTCAAAAGGCCCCACCTCCTAATACTGTTGCACGGGGGATTAAGTTTCCAATACCTGAATTTTGGGGGTCATATTCAGACCATAGCAGTATTATGATTGTAGATTTTCATAGGCTTTATTTGATCTTTTTTTTTTTTTTTTGTGAGTAGGCAAATGTAAAAGAGTAAGCTTAGAATAAAAAATTTTTTAAATAACATATTACCTTGTGTTTATGAAGTAGGGTCACAGGGCAACTCAAGTTAACCCTTACTGCTTTTCAAAACTTAGCTTATGTACCATCTTTTAGGAAGCCTCACAGATTTTCCTTTGTGTTTTCCTAACACTCTGTGTGTTTTACCTTTGTCATAGCACTATTGTAAACAAAGAGTAAGCTTTTAGCTGCCTCCACCCAAACTGTGAGCAAGTAGAAGGAAGGCAATGTCTTATAACTCCAATGTCCTGTAGTTGGAATATTGTCAATATTTAATTAAATGTTTATAAGCTGAGTGGTGTGACCATAATTTCAAAGAACAAAACCCTTTGTTTTATGTCTACTACTATGTTATGTCTACTACTATGCATAATGGTTGGCATTTAACTGTGGGATAACTACAAAAGCAAAGCCTTCAGTAGGCTAAGGGAAATCTGAGGCAAATGACATCAGTTGCAGCCTCAAATATAAAACATAGGTTTTAATATTTAAATTAAGATTACACAATTTGGACTTCTCAACCATATTTATTACAAGATAGCAACTGGCATGAGTAAATATTGCTTCAAAAATAAAGGATGCTACTGTATATATATTGTGATAACCTCATGACTCATTATACAATGGTGTTACCATATGATTTGAGGTGGTGGAATCCAGTACTTTTTCTTACTTGCCTGTTTAGTATCTTCTCGAGTTCAGAAGTGATATTTGTCAAAACCCCTGAGAACTCTGAAGACTTGATTATAGTTTACAAGCTGACCAGTTACCATCCATTGATTCTAGGTTTCTTAACAAATCACAATACTTGAAGCTACGGTATTTTTAAATTTTTTTTCACTCAAAATCGTTTTTGAGCATCTATCATGTGAAAACATGTAAAAAAGTACCAGGTACCATTAAAGTGCTAGGCACTGTGGAGGAAGAGAAAGATGAATCAGACATGAGTCTTGTCCTTAGAGAAGAGTGAAATGAAATATTATCAATTTCTTTGTTGCACATACCTTTTTCTGGAAGAGTGAGTCATCCTTCCTTGGTGGAGATCTCAGAGCCTGCAAGTTTTCTAGCCCGATGGTGTTGTGTCTGCTGTTCCCACTGATTGTTCCTAGAAGTGACTGCTTTCATCAGTTCTTGCAGTTATTGTTCCTATAGGTAGGTGTACCACCTATAAGGGAAGATCCAAACTGTGACAGCAGTTTTCAAACTGGCGTTGTTTGAAGTCTCCTGCCATTTGCTCTAGTCTGCAGTTCTTACAGATTCTCATGGGTTTATCATCCACTTGCATTGTACCTCTACCTCCCTCTTTCATTTCCTTGTTTTTCCTTGAAGCAATCAATGGCTCTATCAACTTTCACCTAGCTACAGGTGAGCTCCCTAAAGATATCCTTCCTATTGCTGTTCCTAAAAGCAGGTATAAAAAGGATTAGTGATTGCCTCAAGCTCTTCTAGGTAATGATGATGTTGATGATGATAATAATAATGATGATATCAGAGTTAATATTTATTGAGTACTAAAAATAGGTGAGTCCCTACACTAAGTAGTTTGTGGATGTTTTCTCATTTATTCCTTATAAAAATTCTGGAAGGGAGGCACCACTATTAGTCCATTTTAGAGATGAGTAACCTAGGCAAAGAAAAGTTAAGTAGCTTGCCTATCACCTTCCTCAATTCTTACCACCAAATAGTAGACACCTATAAAACTAGCCCCATGCTGAGCTCTGGTTCTCCCATTATGTTCACAGTATCGAACTCTAGTGATGACCTGGATCCTGTTGATGACTACTGGTGACACCGGTGTACATATTGTAGACTAAATATAATCGCTGGCCATCATTCTGTCCTAGGACAAGCAGTGAATATTTGTCTTTATGGCCCTTGCGATTGTGTCAAAGAATGGAGCAGGTTCAAGAGGGGAAACATAACACTGGGACAAGAGTAATGTCATGTTCTGACACCTAATTCTTTGTCCTTGTTGGTACGAGTGTTTCCAAATTTTGGCTTATAACTTCCATATATGTTTTTTGGCCTGAATTGGTAACAGATGCTGTGTTGCCAGTGGTTTTCCCTGAAAAAAAATTATTCTGCACTTATCAGAGGAGTCCAAGCATGTGTCTTTAATAATTTAATTTAATTTTGTCTTAGATCAGATATGTTATTTTTCCTTGGATTAGATAATTTTTCTAAGAAAGAGAATACTACCACTTATTAAATACAGTCTTGCATTCCTGAACAATGGGGATAAACAGTATGAGAAATGTATTGTTAGTCAATTTTGTTATCTGAACATCATAGAGTGTGCTTACACAAAACTAGATGGTCTAGCCTACTCCACACCTAGGGCATATGGCATAGCCTATTGCTTCTAGGCTACAAACATGTACAGCACGTTACTGTACTGAATACTCTAGGCAACTGTAACAAAATGGTAAGTGTTTGTGTATCTAAACATGTCTAAACATAGAAAAGGTAACAACAAAAATACATTATAATCTTATGGGATCACTGTCATATATGTGGTACATAGTTGACCGAAACGTCATTATGCTGCGTGTGTCAGTACTTTAATGTTGGGCACTATACTACTATTTCCATGTAGGTGCGTATTTTTATCATCTTATAGTTCAGTGTAAATATGGATTGAGAATGCTTTTTCACAGATGTGCAACTCTTTGCATAAGAACACCTTGGAAAAGGAGTAGGGAGAAATCTATATGATGAAGGAAATAAACAAAAACTGATGAGGGCACTTAATGAATACAGACCAGATGTTTATTATGGAGAACAGAGCTTTGTCATCAAGCTATTGCCCTGGCAGATACATAAACTTTATCACTGTGGGAAGCAGTGATCTGGCAATGGACCAAGTGTAAAACCTTGCAAAGAAATATTGCAGTAAAATTTGGTTGGTAGGCAAAAAAATCTTTTCTCATAAGTATGATTTGTTTCTCTGCCTTCCGTATCAGATTTGCTGCTGCTGATTGATACATATCAAGGAGGGGTTGAGGGAAAATATAAGTCCTTACAATAGGAATCAATCATAATACAGTTTCTGTCTCTATAATACCTATGTTTTCTGTAGTATTTTATAAAGGTGAGTAAAGTGAAATGGAATAGAATAGAATAGAATGAAATAGAAAATGATGCAAAGGTAGATATTCAGAGCCAGAAATATTCATAAATGGAATATGCACATAGCTGATTTGATACGGAGTATCAAATAATTTTTTTATTGAAAGAAACACCTCGATAGAAAACAGTGTGGACATTCCTCAAAGAACTAAAAGTAGACCAACCATTTGATACAACAATCCCACTACTGGGTATTTACCAAAAGGAAAAGAAGTCATTTTATCAAAAAAACACCTGCACTCAAATGTTTATTGCAGCACAATTCAGAATTGCAAAGATGTGGAATCAACCCAAGTTCCCATCAATTTGTGAGTGGATTAACAAAATGTGTTATATATATACCATGGAATACTACTCAGCCATAAAAAAGATGAAATCAATGCCTTTTGCAATTGGATGTAATCCATCCAATTTGTATGGATTTGGAGACTATTACCCTAAGCGAAGTATCTAAAGAATGGAAAACAAACACCACATGTACTCCCTATTAAATTGGAACTAACTGATGAGCACACATGTGCACAGAGGGAAGTAAAACTCAGTGGAAATCAAGCAGGGGAGGAGGAGACGAGCAAAAACCTACCTAATGGGTAAAATGAACCCTATCTGGGTGATGGGCACAGTTTTAACCCTGACTCAAGCATTGTAAAAGCAATCCTTATAACCAAAAACATTTGTACTCCTGTAATATTTTGAAATATTTTTTTTAAAAATGCCTTTCTGGGCAAAGGTAAACAAACAAACAAAACAAAGAAACAAACAAAAAAAACGCTAGAACCAAAGTAATTTTGTTTATTGGCAGAAGGTTAAGAATCTTTATGAATCGATTTAGATTGATGTACTCTCCGTTCATTTCCCTACAGTGACCCTGAAAAACAAAACATGAGAAAGAAGTGTTTATATGTATATATTTAACTATGTGTATGTTTTATGTATGTGTGTTTATATGTATAAATATACTGCTTATTTAATCTCACAAATATACACACATATGATGAGTTGGGATAAACTGTACTTTGGTGTGTTAACAGTCAACCTCCAAATCTCAGTGGTTTAGACCCACAAGTTTATTGCTCACTCATGTTACGTGTCCATCGCAGATTAGCTGCAGCTCTAATTTGTCTCCTTTCATTATGGACCCAGGCTGAGAGAGTAGCCTGTATCTGTAATGTTTCCTATCTCATAACAGAAAGAAAATAAAGAATATGGTAGACCTCATAAAAGGCCTAAGGACTTCTGCCCACATGTATCAAGTCTTTCCACCTGTCATCAGTCAAAGAAAGTCAATCTCAGCATGGGATAAGAATGTATAATTCTCTTGCAGAAAATATTTTTGAATAATAATGCAAGATATGACAGTCTAGTAATACATTAGAGTGACACACAGTACTAATAGTATTATCTGTTGGGAGGAATATTGGTGGGTGTCGAATATATGTTAGTTTTCAGAATGTAATTGTATCCAGGGGGACTGTTCTGTCTACTCGTAGGTGTTTTTTCCAGGCAGTTGGGGTGGTGGTGATAACAAGAACAAAACCTTCCTTTGTGGATTTAACCCCATTTATTCTCATATTCTCTGTCCTTTTCTCTCATATTAATGACAGTGAGTCACTATTTCTGTATTACACAGTTCACTCACAATATTTCTCAATCAACAAATACCTATTGAGAACCTCCTCTGTGTCAGGTACCCTGCCACATTTCTAAGTATACCTTGATCTCATTCAGAAGTACTGTTTCCTAGTAAGTAAAGGCCGGAAGGAAACAGGGTTAATTTCATTAAAAAATACATTGATTAAGAGCTGTTGTGGGTGAGTGAAACTAGATCACAGTTTTGTGGAATAGACACACATGTTGGAGAAAAGTTTACGAAATACTTGGGAGCATAGTTACATGGCACCATGAGATGATATTTGACCTGTCTTGAGAAAAAATGTATAGGATTTTGTCAGAAGTCAAGGAAAAAGTGGGGTGAAAGCCTTCTAGGTAAAGAAGTCAGCATAAATAAAAGCAGAGACATGGGAAAAATGTAAAGCACATCTGAGAAATACAGTTCTTGATAATTGTGGTGTAGAATTTGGGAAAAACATAAATATAAGACTGGATATATGGATTAAGAGAAATTGTGTTGTTATTTGATAAAATTCATCATCTCTATGGTCAGCCTTCCCGAACCTCTGAGTATTCTCGCTGGCCCCCCAGCTGTGGAGTCTGACCCAGACTAAGCCCCGTGGTTTCTTTGCATCTACCTGTGATTGGTTTGAGCCCTGAATTTTCCTCTTTTCCATGTCTGTCTAACATTTATATTTCAGCCTCTTTGTTTTATGGTTTATTCCCTTGGGTTAGAGTGGGCTAGCTCCAGAGAGTGACTTAAAAGAGTACCCTCCTCTGAATTATTTTCTTATCATGATCTTCTTATTTCTGTCCAGCATATACAATATCCCCTGTTATACATGGATCGGGCTGGGGAAGCTGTGGCCTTAACGCCGCATGTGGCCTTCTAGGTCCTTAAGTGCAGCCTTTTGACCGAATCCAAATTTTACAAAACAAAATTTTTATTTGTATTAGTACATTTTGGTTTCTCTTTTATATTTTTATTTTATTTTTTTTTAAATGAAGATATTTAAAATACCAAAGAATAAAATAAGTTTCAATGAGATAATCCTCCCAGACTGATTGGCACACTTAGAACATTAGTAAGCCATAAGGGCTAAATTGGCGGCTCCTACGCTCATGATTTAGTTCTAACTTTCCCCAGCTGACTGGCGCCACTACCGCACAAGGCTGGTTGTCGACAGTTTATGGGAAGTCTAGTACACCAGGCTGTTATCAGTTTTTGACAATAGTGCAGTGTGTTTCTGTTTGAAGTGAATTTGTGAATAGTTGCACAGCTTGACAGTATTTTTTAATTCTGTCTGCTTAAGAGTCGATGATGTTAAAGACCAAGAGAATGCTGAAGGAAGAAAACAGATTTTTAGATGAGGTTTGGGAATTGCAATATTATCTTTTTTCTGCTAAAGATAAGATGATTTGCTTGTTTTGTGATACTGCAATAACAATATTAAATAAATTCAATGCTCATCAGCATTATAACATTCATAAGGACCACAAATATTTTAAATTAGAGAAAGAGGCACAAAAGGTTGTATTGTAGAAATTAAACGATGAAAAGCAAAAGCAAAGAAAATTCTTTCAAGCACCAATAAGACCTGAAATAATACTGCTGAAGCAACTTATAAAAATAGCTTATATACAGAGGGGAAAAAAAGTGACGCCATTCAGTGATGTAGAAACTATGAAAGGATGCATTATTGAAGTTGGAGGATGCTTATACATTTCAAACCACAAACAAGTGCCTCTTTCAGGGAGAACCATAACTGATCAGCAACATGAATTAGCCTTCAACTTACCAGAACAACTTCATGCAATACTTCAAAAGGAAAATATATATTATTCAATAGCTTTGGATAAATCAACTGATAGCACTGACTTGAAGCAGGTTTTATACTTCATTTGGGTCATAACAGAAGATTTTCTTTGCTACGAAGTTACTCGCTTTGGGCACTTTTGTGAACAGAGAACACAAGGAATAGATATCTTCAACAGCTTTCAAGATATATATCATGAAGTAGGACTGAATTTGGTGAATTTAGTGAGTGTATGTACAGATGGCATAGTTTCCATGACAGGAAAACATGAAGGGTTTATTTCATAGATAAAGAAAAGTATTAACAGATCAAGATACTGTCATTTCTTTTCATTGTATCTTGCATCAGCAAAATCTCTGTGCTAAAGCTACTATGTTAAATGACACTTTGCAACAAGTTATAAGTCTTCTTAACTATGTTCCTGTAAATGCAAATGCCACTGGGCATCTGCAGTCTCCTAACGTTCTAAAGTTGAATGATAAGGTATCCAGTGTGGATTTGCCCTATCATTCTAAAGTGCATTGGCTAGTGGAGGGTCAGGTGTTAGCCAAAATTTTATCTCTGCAAGAACACATAGTTAAATTTTATGAAGAACAAAATCAGCAGTGTGAATTATTGAAAGGAAGATGTCTATAGGAATGCAGCATTTCCAAGTGATATCATGTCAAAATCAAAACGACTTGAATATTTCTTTGGAAGGTAAAACTAAATCTATATGTGATATGTGGCAAAAAATCCAAGCATCTCAAAAGAAGCTATCGTTTTTAGAAACACTTGTTTCAAAAGGAAATTTCGGATGAACATTTTCCCCAGTTAGCAAAGGTCACTGGTGAGTAGGATGACATATGCAAATCATTTGAAGAATACACAGCTGTTATAGACCTATTAATAGGAGACTACAATGAAAGGTTCGCTGACTTTGAGAATCATGACATCACACTCAAATTAGCATTTCAGCCCCACCTAGTTGATATCACCAAGGCACCTAAAGAACTACCGATGGAATTGATTGAGTTCTCAGTGGATGACATTTTAAAGTTATTGTTTGATGCTGAGAAAGATCCAATTAAAATATGGAAATATGCAGTGAATAGCCACACCTTCAACAACATGCCCCCAAAATGCCCTCTTTCTTTTCAACCACTTATTGCTGCAAGTCTACATTCTCCTACTTAACCCACATCAAGATGCCCTTAAGGTCACAAATGACTGATACCCATCTAAAAGATGAACTGAAACTGCAGACCTCCATGGTGCAACCAAATGTTCAATTGCATTCCAACAAAAAGCAGACACAAGAAAGTCATTGAAGGGTTAGTTAACTTTAAAAGTAACAAATAGTTATCATTTTTGAAATTATTAAGTGCATAGTAGTTAGATTTTTACACAATCATGTACGTTTTTAACTATATCTAATTGATGTTTCTTGAACATGACCTCATTTGATTATAGCTAAATTAATGTGGCCTTCCAATATGAAAAGTTTCCCTACTGCTGATATAGATCCCACAGTTAACGTGTTTAGAAAATGAATTAATTCAACAAACTGAGTCATTTGCAACAGGAAATGCCTGTGAATCATTGTTTTTTATGATGTTCTTCAAATATTTGACCCAAGGCATCCAATGATTCATCTGTGGCATAAGGACTATGCTCTACAGACATTTCAGAGACAGATCAAAAGGTAGCCTGCCAGGCAAACCATCATTTCTTTAGTTACTTTTTCATAAAAGTCAGTGGTACAGATATTGGAAAATAACTCTTCCTCATTATCTTTTTGAAGAGGTTCAATTGAACTGAGGTTGGGAACACTGTGTATCAATGCTTTGCTTTCTACCAGGGAAGAACAGTGTCTCCATACACTGCCTTCCAGGATATCTCTACAGAAATGTGTTGGACAATCTCATTCTTTCCCCCACTCCTCTTTTTCTTCTTTAAGTCTGGATTAGAGGATGGATAGTTTTGGTGTAGAATTGGAATATTTCAGAATGACTCAAACCCGTATGCTATGAAATGTGACAATTTTAGGTCCATAAATGTGAAGTGATAAAAACCACATCGTATAAAAGATGAGACTATAACTCAGGATTTTTGACTTTCAATATAGTGTTTCTTTGGACATAACTGTAAAATTGCCCCCAAATAAGAATAGTGAACAAATACTAGAACAAAAAGATTCGAGGAAGCAATGCTTGTCACTGATGGAGTGTTGTTTATAAATTTTGCAATCACTTTATGTTTTAGCTATACTTATGTACTGATTTCACTACTTAGAAAATTGAATCATTTAAATCATTTGAGAGTTGAGGTGACTTTCACGTTATGCATGTAGGATACAGTAACTATTTAAAATATATTATGATAATCTGATTTTGAAATATTTTGATTGATTTTAGTACTTAATAGGAAAATTTTAAAATGTATTCGGGATTTGAAATTTATAAGAACTGGTAGCGCAGTCAAGTTTTGAACTCCAGGTTTAGGCCCATATAACTAATGTAATACAATTGTGTAAATGAGCAAGGGGTTTTGCATTGAATCCCTGCCGTGATGCCCTTGTGAGCAAATTGGCAAGTAAAGACACCATTAGTTGCAAACAGTGTCCTGATTCCAGGGATGCAATAAAGAGGAATAAGTCCATCTTAGAATCCGACAGGCATAATGCCTATCTGATTTGGGTAAGTTAAGTAATAACCTGTTTGGACTTTAATTTCCTTATCTGTTAAAAAGGGAAGTAAATAATAGTACTTTCGTCAGAAAGCTGTAAAGATTCCAGTTATTCTGAGAGTTATATGACAAAATATGCAGAAATGTTGAACCTTATAAGTTTAAGGACCCAATAAATGCCTCAGTTATTCTAGATAGCTTGTTTGCATTTCAAGTAAAAATACTTCCTTTTAGGATTAAGAAATAAAAATTTGGGGCTGGAAAGGGGGTGGAAGGGAAAAGAAAAAACATGAGGAAAAAAAGAATTAAAAAATTAAAAAGGAGAAAAAGAAAGAAAAATTTAGTTTTGGCCACCCTTTTCTTCTAAAAGGAAACAAAAGTTTCTATTACGTGAGAGAATTAAACTCAGAGTAGATAAGAATAAAAGTCAATTTTGTTAAGTTACTGATAAAAAGGGATAATAAAGGAATAACAACAGCAAAAAAAAAAAAATGACCTATCCACGTATAGCAAGATTAAAGTTACCACGAAGCGTTGGTATTATAACTTTATACAGTTCATGGCCATCTGCTACTTTTCTCTACTTCATTGTCAGTTTTCTTTGTTCCAGGTACTAGAATCACTCTTCAGTCAAAAGAATTTCCTACTATGTTTAATTAAGCAATTTGTCTTCCAAAACACTCAGTTAAAATAATATTTTATAGTTAATGGTAAACATACGCCTTAAAAATATTGAGAATCATTTAGAAACTATGCCATAAATATAACAGTAAAGTATAATGACAGAAGAAAAAAATTATAAATTGAATATTTTGAGGGAAGAAAGGAAAAAAAGGAAAGCATACCATGAAAAGGAAAACCTTGAATAAGCCCTAATATTTTAATGTTTCCATACTGATTTGGCTGAATTTTTCTTTAATTGTAAAAATGTATACATTTCACATTTATAGAGAAAGAGTCAACTTTATTGGATGTTATTCTGCCAGGAACCTTACTTCATTTAATCATTCAAGTAAACCTACTCAATAGATTAAAAATCAGGATTCAAAGTTACTATTGGCATAGCATTTGTGGTACCCATGCTCAAAAACACAAATACTTATTTAATGAAGTATTTTTGGAATAAAATATGTGTAATATATTAACGTGTTTTAATTAAAATTTTAACTAAATATTTTTAAATTGGTGTGGCTTCCCGTCTTATACCCTTCAGATGAGTATACTTGAGTATATGGTTCACCTTTCAAAACTGTAACGTGTACTGGTGATTTGGCGAGTACTGTATGTATTTCAGTTATTTCTGCTAAAAAAAAAACCCCAAAACTAAAATAAAACACCGTTTTCACTTTTCTTCGTTTAGCTATGCAAATCAACCTTTAAATAGTAAAAATCACTACTTTAAAATGCCTTATGTATTTCGTCAAATTGTTTGTCTATAAAGGTATACATTAGTTTAATTACTTTCCCCAGAAAAATTGATTTAATCAAGTCTTTTCTGGCTAGTGGTTGTAATCCTGATTAAATTTATGTTGTTTTTCAATCAAATCTTCTCTTATTTAGCTTGTTACTGTATCATGATTTAATCTGTCTCTAAACCTTAAATGGTAACTGAACTTCTATGCTAAACGAAAATCTTGTCTCATCGCCTTAACATTCTTAAATATTTCATATATTTCTTTTAAAAGGCAAACATCTGCATTCTTTCCATCCCATTTTACCTTCTGTGTCTTTTGCTTATAGAGACATTTTCTTGGATAAGTGTTTTGAATTTGATCTTTTCTGCTATCGAAAGTCTAAGCCTAGAATTATGCCTAATAATTAAATTGTCATATCAACCAGTTAGTCTCAAAAAATGTTGGCCATAATCATTGTGCATTTTAATTTGAAATCAAATCCATCCACAACTTTGAGAGCCTGAAAATTTATTGTATATTTCAATATAACTAAAAAAGTGGAATTGGAATGTTCCTAACACAAAGAAATAATAAATGCTTGAGGTGATGGATACCCCAATTATCCGGATCTGATCATTACACCTTGTATGCTTGTATCAAAATATCACATGTACCCCATAAATATGTACAGCTATTATGCATCCATAATATTTGAAAAAATTTTAAAAAAATCTATGAGAACCAGATACTCTGTTTTGTTTTAGAGAGTCTAAAACTAGAGCTATCTAGTTGAAATGTGATGTGAACCACATGGGTAGTTTTACATTTTCTAGTAGCAACATTTAAAAAGTTAAAAGAAATAGGCAAAAGTAGTTTTAATTATACACTTGTATGTAGTTATAGAAGGAAGCAGAAACTAATTTGTTTAACTGGGGATCTTAAAGATTTTAAGAAATTGTAAAGATGGGATTCCATATCATTTCGGTATATTTTTAAATTAAATTATTGAATCTATCTTGAGTATACATCTCCTGCTTTACCCTCCCTTGCTTCCTGTACAGTAAGTAGTTAACAATCATAATGTCACCAAACTCTACCCTGAGGACATTAAGATAAACAGCCAAACTTAATCTCACGTTAGCCCTGAGCCAGTTTCAATGGGAGATCTTTTGTAGTGAGAAATAGGGAGTAGGCATAGAAGAGTGTCTTCTGGACATGGTGCCTGGCTCCCACCAGAGTGAGCAAGCCAAGGAAACGAGGCCGAAGCCACAATGCCATCCCTCTGTGATTTAGCCTCAGATGTCACATTCCTTCATTTGCCCAGCATCCTAGTAGTTACAGAGAGAAGCTAGCTTTATTCAGTGTAGAGGAAGAGGCACAGGCATATGAATACCAGGAGGCAAAAATCACCATACTGGAAGTTACCATGCTGAATATTTATTCAGGTTCTCTCACTCATTAAGTCATATCCAAGCTTGAGTGACTCAGATTGGTACACTCCAGTGAATTAAATCTTATGGTGTTACTTGTGAAGAATCAGAATTTTAAAAATCTTAGTTTCTTGAAAGCCATTTATAAAACTTAAATTAACCCATCAACCTATATAATTTGTTGCATGTTATAAATTCAGTCGTTAGCTAATTAGGATTCTGTAAATGGGTCCAACTTAAAATTTCCTTTTTAGATGTTAATAAAGGGTACCTACATTCTGTATATGTCTGGTCTTTCATCTGGGTAGGTCAGGAAATCAGATGACACAAGAATAGCAACTTCTGTTTGGAAGGGCAAATCCTTTGAACTGTATAGGATGTATTTTGGAGGGATTTTCATATTTACAAAGTGGTCATTAGAAACCTGTGATCATAAGGAGTATCAGAGACCACTCAGCAATGTGAAATTTAGGAAGGCAGAGAAGACCTTGAATTTTTTCCCATGAGTATGCATTTCTATTTTTTTTATCCTAATACTTGAAGTAGTCATAGTGCTATGTGAAGTATCATTTCATGATGATGGAACACTGGCCTCTCTTTTGTTGAGAAATAGTTGCTGGTATTAGGTCATTAAATATGAAGTGTCCCATTTCAAATCAAAAGTGTAGCTTATTATATCTCAAAGAGGAAGCAGTACAATTAATCAAAGTATGTGCCTAAACTATCAACACAGTTTTGCCATCTTAATGGTAGCTTGTTTATGCCAGCAGCAAAGAAGGCTGGAGAGAGTGAAATTGTGAAAGGAATTTTCCACAGCTGGTTGGGAATTGAGTATTTTTCCTTGCAAAAGTGGTCCAAAGCCTGGAAGGAGTGGTAGTCAGTTGATGCAAGGTCTGGTGAATACTGTTGGGTGACAGAGTTTCCAAGTCCAGCCTCTGTAATCTGAGCAGCATTGTTTGTGCAACATGTAGTCAAGCATTGTCTTGCAAGAGGATTGGCCTATCTCTATTGACCAATCTTGGCTGCTTAATTGCAAGCATCCTCATCATTTCATCTAATTGCTTGCAGTAGACATCTGCTATAATCAACTGACCAAGTTTCCTGAAGCTATCGTAGATAATACCAGTGCTGGATCACCAAGCAGACATCATTAGCTTTTTCGGATGAATATTCAGTTTTGGACTGTGTTTTGGCACTTCGTCTTTATCCAACCACTGTACCGAATGCTTGCAATTGTGAAAAAGAATCCATTTTTCTTCATATGTAACAATATGGTATAGAAATGGTTCGCCTTTATGATATGACAGAAAAGAAAGGCAACCTTGAGATGATTTCTCTTCTGATGCTCATTTAATTTATGTGATACCCATCTATCCAGCTTTTTTACCTTGTCAATGTGTTTCAAATGGTCAAATATTGTTGGAATGGTAACGTCTAACCTTGCTGCTAATTCATGCATAGGTTGAGATGGATTTGCTTCTCCTACAGTATTCAGCTCATTATTATCCACCTTGGTTTCAGGTCACTCACATGGCTCATTTTCAAGATTAAAATCACCAAAACGGAACTTCTCACACCATTGACGTACTGGGCATTCTTTAGCCACATCCTTCCCAAATACTTTGTTGATACTTCAAGCTGTCTGGGCTGCATTGGTTCCACAAGGGTTCTCATATTCAAAAATAACATGGATTTTTGACTTACCCAAATGTCAAAGTGACATGTCAGAGATAGCAACTGTTTAACTTAGTACTTAAGAAAATCAGACATTCCATACTTAATAATCTAATATCATGCCTGCTTTTGAGGTTGGTGAAGATTTACTGTTGCCTTATATCTAGCTGTTGGAACCACAGGTTCAATTTGGGAACTTTACTTTTTTTTTTTTTTGAGAAAGTTGTAATTTCAATTTTAAATCCATTGGAAACCAATATAATTAAGGTGCAGCATATTCTGACTTATAGGTTTTAGAAAAGATGCAAATGAGGCAAACTATTTTCCATGGTCATTTGGTTTTCATTTGGGTGTTTTGAATTTAATGAGATTTTCCTCATTTAGTGACTAGGAAGCTGATACCATGTTTTGCTGTGGAAGGATTTTTTTTTCCTTTAATAAGCACAGTTATTCATTGCGTGATACATGTTGCTATTTTGTGATGAGGAAGAACCCCTCAATCTAAACGAGGTTTTTTTCTCCCTCTTGCTAAGACAAAATGAATTTTTCCAGCCATATCATAGCCTAGAGATTATTATTTCTATGGCAGGAATCCACTGCCAAAAATAAATCGTGAAGTTTTTTTATAGAACTAAAACTGTTCATGTAGGTAGGAAGTGTAAGACTCGCTGCCATATGCTGTTCTCATCCTGTAGCCTTCAACAATGAATTAGTTGAAATGTTAGCATGTAGACCATACCTCTGTAGCAGAGTTTTTCTGAAAACTGAAGAGGAGATTAATGATACCATTATTTTTACTAGAGGTTAAAGCAGAGTGATTTTGTCATCCATCTCATGGAGATCCCACAGAACTAGTTTTAATAGGTGTCATGTGGAGAAAAATGATTCTGTCATCATACAAATTTGGGAAATTGTGAATCTGTATAAACAAAGTTAAACAGCCTTCCTTTCTGCAGGTCACCACAGAGTACATGATCAGCATGCATCACCAAAAGGGAATATTTTATATTGAATCCAATATTGTAGGAAGCCTTTTTTCCTCTAGGAGTATATCATGAGGTCAGTGTTTATAGAAGAAATTCCAGGAAACCCCTCTTTAGGTATTTTTTTTTTCATTGCATGTACAAACTGAAGTACATCTTGGTTCTTAATATTTTCGATGAAGAAGTGACCTCTTCTTCATCAAAAAAGAAGAAAAAATTTTTTTTCCTTCACCATGCAATTTTTACCAGTACTTCCCAAATTCTAAAGGGAAGGAAATATTTGATATGTTAATTAGTGATAGAGCTGAATATAATATGTGAGTCTAAAATTAGGTTTAATTAGTTCTATATATCAGATGACATTAAGCGCAGTTTGCTCACTGCCTAAGCTGAAGTTAAGTGTATTGAGAATTTGAATTCCCTTTCATAGGCTACTGACCTCAGTAATATTTAAAGTAGTTATGGAATGAATCATCTGGGTTTACTCTATGCGAGGCAGAGCTTTACAAAGATGAATGCATAAATAAATGAGGATGACATTGTGGCTTACAGATGCTCAGTAACTAGTCCAGGGTGCCATAGCTAGTAACATAGTGAAGCAGGAACTCAAATCCAGCTCAGTCGGACTTCACCCAAGCTCCCAGCTACCTCCTGGCAAAGATGGGCAGGGATAGAATGCTAATAGCAGTTGTTGAGTCTCATCAGAGAAAGAACATCCTAATTTGTATGAAAATAATGGGATTTTACCTGAATTTTAAAAAAATGATGATGTTAATTAGAACATAACAAAATAGACACTCAGAGTTTTATCTCTGGGATGACAGTGGCTTTAATATTAGTGCTCAGAGAGTAAACATCCCTGAAGAATTAGACTGAGATAATATAAAAGATATATTTCTAAGCAAATTGTTTCAAGCATATGAAAGTATATTTTATCAAAAGTTTTGTTTATTTTTTTGTAAACTTAACAAATTGGTATTTCTTGGAGAGATATTATAGTGGAAAGGGTCCTATACTTTTTGAATTGCCATTTTGCCACTTACTAGATATACTATTTTGTTTTTATTAACTTCTTTGGAGCCTGAGTTTCCTTCAATTTAAAATAGATAAGGTGGTATGTATTTCATAGGATTGCTGTAAATATAAATGAAAGAACTTATATAAAGCACATAGCACAGGGAAGATAGCCAATATCAAATTTTTCTTCCCCTTTTCTCTATGTTAGTAATATTTTTAATTGTTATTAAAATTAACTGATAACTGATTTGATATATATATTAAACCCCAAGATAAAATACCTGGGACCTTTTACAACTAGATGGTGTCCTCCTGATAAATTAATTTATAGCTGGAGTTCTGTAAAGCTGGCTAAAAATTGCCTTAAAAATCGTTCTGCTTGGCCGGGCGCAGTGGCTCACGCCTGTAATCCTAGCACTCTGGGAGGCTGAGGCGGGCGGATCGCTCAAGGTCAGGAGTTCAAAACCAGCCTGAGCAAGAGCGGGACCCCGTCTCTACTAAAAATAGAAAGAAATTAATTGACCAACTAAAAATATATAGAAAAAATTAGCCGGGCATGGTGGCGCATGCTTGTAGTCCCAGCTACTTGGGAGGCTG